>CACVCL010092285.1:0-166034 GCA_902729485.2 Mus minutoides
GAGATTCCAAAAGAAATGGGTGAGAGAAGAGTCCCTCTTACGATGATGGGATAGACCCATCTAAGATAGACCCTCTGGCTGGCAAAAAGCCCCACAAGCCTGGGATTCCCGCTATGCTTGTTTCAGGTGATTCAACTTAACGCTTCCCACTACTAGGCCCAGTGGGCTCAGTTGTAGGGTGAGAGATGAACCAGGTCCAGCCCTTCTCTGCTGTCCAAGGACTCGGTGTCTAGCCCTCACCCCTGCACCCTGTACTGCTACAGTGGAGAGGCACTCCGCCTACTGTTCAATGTGGAACAACTACCTGTGCTTGTCGAGAGTGGCAGCTGAGAGGGGTGGTGGGTTGTGAGCTTCCTGTACATCCTAGAGGGGCCAGGTAGGGGCTGTGGCTTCACAGAGGTGCTGTACTCCCATCCTGGGGTGTTTTGTTCCAGCACTTCCCCAGGCAGAGTGTCCTGCTTCCGGAAGCAGGTCTCTGAGCATCACAGAAGACAGGCAGCTACTCATGCCCCCGCTTGGCGACCACCACTGAGTTCACTCCTCCGAGAGATGTGTCTTGTACATTGCTGCCTGCTAGGGGAAGCAGAAGGGAGGGACATGGCCCAGACACAGCAGGGCTTCCCCCCTCTGTCTAGCATTAACCCTTCAAACCTTCCATTTTATTTCAGGAGATAACCTATACCCTGGCTTCCTGCAAAGGGGGATGCCAGCTTCAATGGGGAAGACACTCCAGCCATGTGCCCCAAGGACTTGAACTTCTGTGAGGTGGGCCTACAGTGCTTCCTCAGAGCTGCCAGACTGGAATAGCTCAGCAGTGGAATCTAGAGGGAGCTACATTTGTGGAGAGCCAGGCTGCTTGGGGTTGAGCAAGCTAGACCCTCTCTGTTTTGCATAGCACCCAAACTCTAGGGATCAGGTGGAATTTTCTGAGTCTCCAGAATGTGGCCCCTTAATTCTAACTGACTGGGTTTCTGGGAAATGATGGCCTGACCTCATAGGGAGCTGACCTCATAGGGAGCTGACCTCATGGGGAAGCTGAGCTCAGCTCGGTTCTAGCTTCACTAAGACTTCTTGCCTTCAAGAGCTGAGGAAAGGACAAGGGTGACATGAATGGTCCTGTCTATTCTTGTAGCTCAAATGGTCCAGCTCAGACTACACCGAGGGCTGGCTGCAGACAGGTCTGCATGACAGGCACTCAAGTGTCATGGAGCTGGGGCTGGGCCCTGCTATACCAGTACCATGCCTTATTACTGTCAGGCTTTGGCCTCAGGCTACTGCCTCTAGCCAGATGGGACCCTTAACTGCAACAAGGCCACTCGGAAGAGTCACCAGGAACCCCCTGCCCTGGATCCCCAGTGTAGCTACAGACACTCCTCCCTTTGCTCTGTTCCTGTCCCTGCTCCACTACCTGGGCTCAGCAGTTATGAGAGAGCAACATCTGGGAAGACTTTGTGGACACCGCAAGCCTTCACATCTCCCCGCTCCAAACCTTGGAGCTGTGTCTTTAGAGAGCATGACTTACCAAGTCCAGGTTCTCCCTTCTCCACTCACAGGGTCTGGGCCTTGAACATGGGTCCTTGTCCTCAATCCAAGAGGAGGCTTAGACTTTTGGGGGTAGGGAGGATATATTTGTCTGACCTACATTTTGGGAAGACCCCCTCCCCGCAATCCTGCAGAGATAGTTTCATCTGTAAAGACCGCCTAGCCTATCCCATCACATCTCCCCAGCCCCTCCTCTCTAACCATCAGCTTTAAGGGGGTTTCCTGCCTTCTTTCAGTGACCTTCAGTGCCTTGATCTCTAACCAATGCCCTTTCCCCTCATCCCACACGTGACTTCAAAACTGCAGCCCAATCAACTTGAACTCCAGTTGTGCTGTGGATGTTTCTAGAAAGAGACAACCAGGAAGAGTCTGGAAGGGGTTTGCAACATGCAGGTTGAACTGGTTATCAGAGTTCAATTCAGAACAAAAAGGAGGAGTGCGGGCTAAAGGTTACAGGGGTGGGGGTGGGGTGGGGGGTCAATGAGATGGTTTAAAGGTAAAATCACGTGCTGCTAAGCCCAATGGCCTGGATTTGATTATTTAGTCCCCATATCACACATAGTGGGAAGAACCAACTCCCACAAGTAGTCCTCTGACCTCTCTACACACATGCTGTGAGGTATGTGTGTGTGTGTGTGTGTATGTGTGTGTAAGCAATAAATACACATAAACATTTAAAATCATATTTATTTATTTATTTATTTATTTATTTTTAAAGATTTATTTTATTATATGTAAGTACACTGTAGTTGTCCTCAGACACTCCAGAAGAGGGAGCCAGATCTCGTTACGGATGGTTGTGAGCCACCATGTGGTTGCTGGGATTTGAACTTATCACCTTCGGAAGAGCAGTCGGGTGCTCTTACCTGCTGAGCCATCTCACCAGCCCCCTATTTATTTATTTTTTTTTATTTTTTTAATGTTTTTTTTTTCGAGACAGGGTTTCTCTGTACAGCCTTGGCTGTCCTGGAATTCACTCTGTAGACCAGGCTGGCCTCGAACTCAGAAATCCGCCTGCCTCTGCCTCCCAAATGCTGGGATTAAAGGCGTGCACCACCACGCCCGGCTATTTTTTGTTTTTCAAGACAGGGTTTCTATGTGTAGTCCTGGCTGTCCTGGAACTCACTCTGTAGACCAGGCTGGCCTCGAACTCAGAAATCCACCTGCCTCTGCCTCCCGAGTGCTGGGATTAAAGGCGTTAAAATCATTTTTAAGCCAGGCAATAAATAAATAAATAAATAAATAAATAAATAAATAAAAGGCCGGGCGTGGTGGCGCACGCCTTTAATACCAGCACTCGGGAAGCTGAGGCAGAGGCAGGCGGATTTCTGAGTTCGAGGCCAGCCTGGTCTACAAAGTGAGTTCCAGGACAGCCAGGGCTATACAGAGAAACCCTGTCTCGAAAATAAATAAATAAATAAATAAATAAATAAAAAATAATAATTTTTAAAACTTACAATGGCCAACACTGGAAACTTGAAACAGGAGAATTATGAGTTTGAGGCAAATTCTGGGCCAGCCTGGGCTAACTAGTGAGTCCCTGTCTCAAAACAACAGCAATAAAGAGTCACAGTGGCCATCGATTCTGCAATACTGGCCCAACTGCTTGCTGTTCCTTCAGGAAAAAGCTGAGAAGCCATCTTTCAGTAAAGCTAATTAATTGGACGGACATGTTCTGGGCTGGAGATGTGGCTTAGTCAGAGAGTGTTTGCTTGGCAGATGTGAGGCCCTGGGTTCTTCAGTTCCTAGGTTCTATCCTCAGTACTGCTCAAAATAAATAAATGAAAGTCTCAGAGCCATTATACCAGAAACTGCACAGTGTAAGGGCAGGATTCAGCCCAGGCCTCAGGGAACATCCAGCTTACCGAAATAGCCAGAACTCAGAAATCCTCCTGCCTCTGCCTCCCAAGTGCTGGGACTAAAGGCATGCGCCACCACACCTGGCCAGAGCTAGCTTCTTTTGTCCTGTCTTGAGATATATATATAGTCTTAACCTAGAAGGGAACAATGGAGTCTGGAAGAGAATGGTTCCTGTCAGGTAAATGGCCAATAGAATCTGGCTACGGGGCTTGAGAACAAAACTGCTCAGGGCTGTCTATCTGGGGGTTGCTGTGAGAAGGCTCCTTAGGTAAGAGCACTTATTGCTTTTTCTTGGGACCCAGTTCCCACCACACACATCATCAGGCTCCTCCAGCTTCCTGTTACCAGCCCTAAGGATCTGATGACTTCTGGCCTTCTTAGGCACACGCAGGCACACACGTGCACATAAACTCATGCAAGCACACACACATAGACACAAAAATTAAAAACTAACAGATCTTTAAAGAAATAAAGAGAAAGCCGGGCATGGTGGCGCACGCCTTTAATCCCAGCACTCGGGAGGCAGAGGCAGGTGGATTTCTGAGTTCGAGGCCAGCCTGGTCTACAGAGTGAGTTCCAGGACAGCCAGGGCTACCAGAGAAACCCTGTCTCAAAAAACCAAAAAAAAAAAAAAAAGAGCCAATAGGGCCACATTGTTCTTCGCTGTAGGAAGAGTCCTCCTTGAAGCCTGGTGTTTATCATCACCGCGTCACAGATAAAGATGCCACACATTTCAAGTTCCGCGGACAGAAAAGCTAGATAGGCCTTAAGAACATTTAGCAGCTCCTAGACGGGAAAAATGACACAGGAATTGGAGCTGGACTTCCCTCTGGGCACCCAGCACTTACTGGCTTCAGGCTTTGTCAAACAGTTTTGTCTCTCTGTTCCTCAGTTTCCCCACCTGGGAAGTGGAGAAGGTGACTTACATCAAGCCAGGGCACGGTAGTTATCAAAGTGTTTCAGAATAATAGAAAGCTGTCCCTTTCTGAATGTGAAGAGTTGAGGATAGATTTAACTTGAAAATAAAAGTTAACATCATTTTTTCCGTTAGGGTAACATGACCACTTCCTTCTGCCTTGGACAGGGGCCCTGGCCCTTTGATTTGGTGGGCTGAGAAAGGCGTTCCTCACACAGGCTTTCCAGAACTGCGACGCCCGAGTATGCTTGAATACAAACTGTAGATTGTAGATTTTTAAATAGAGTAAGGGCGGCGAGACCCACCTACTCGCCCATGACCGACTCGGGCATGCTGGGACTTGCAGGCTGGCTGTCCGTCCTGTGACGCCAGGGCCGCTGGGAAATGTAGTCCTTGATCTGCCCTGGGACGGCGGTGTCCTACAGGCCCACCGGTGACAACTCGGGAGGTAGGCTGCAATGACAAGGGTCTGAAATAAGTGCAGAGTGGGAGGGAGCTTGCAAGCTGGTTCCTGGGGCCCCTGTCCTGTGGATGCCAGAATGGACACTCCTAACCTGCTGCTGATGCAACGGGGCCTGTTGGGTGGGGTGAGGGGCAAGGAGCAACGGGACACCCACAGGCTCCGAGGAAAGAGCAGTGGGGCTGGGTTATTTCTCCAGTATAAGACCCTCCTAGCTGAGACTAAGGCGAAGGCTGTCTCCCTATCCCTATTTGGACACACCACCAACCTTTCCCAGAGAAGAGCCAGATGGACCACAACTGCTCCCTGAAGAGGGCATCAGAGCTGTACCCAGAAGCAAGGAGACCAGCGAGCACACCGAACCCCACTGGGAACATCTGGGACAACATCGAGGAAGGGGCAAAGGGATGGAAACACATTTTCTGGAAAAGTTGAGAGACCCATTGTTAGGAAAGAGGGGGAAGGACAGAAGGAGAAGAGAGATGACCAGGCTCTCTCTTTTCCCTCCACAAAGGCCCCTTCTTCCATCCCCACAGCCCCCCCCCAAAGCAGCTCTAATACGGAATGGGAGGTTCCCACCTGCCCTACCCCAGGGTTTGACAGCTCAGCATGGACCAGTCTGTGGCAATCCAGGAGACCCTGGTTGAGGGGGAATACTGCGTCATCATATCCTTCCCATATGTGGGTTGCCATCCAGATCGTGCCAGCTTTAGCCTTGGGAGGTGGGATGGAGGGTGTGGAAAATTTTCTCTCTAAGCCATATGGGAAAAGGTAAACCAATATTTACCAAGTATTCACTTGGCTCTGGTCTCTCTACCAGGTGTTTTACATAGGTAGCTATTTTCTCAACCAGCTGTGCAGTTGGAGACTATTCTACCCATTTTGCAGATGGGGAAAGCTCAGAGAGGTGAAGTCGGTTGCCAGTGGGAGGGAGAGAGGCAGTGTGGTGGAGTAGGCCGATGGGGAGGTTCGTCCTTGGCTTTCACTTTCCCTTTACTCCGAGCAGCAGGCAGTCCAAGGTGTGCTGTGTAAGGGAGATAGCAGGCAGAGCCGCCTGCTGGGGCTGGTGAGGTACCGGCTGGAAGATGACGCCCAGGAATATGCGTAAGCAGGGCTCAGACTGCCTGTGTGGGCCATGGGTTGTTCTTCAGTATCCTCCAGCTCGACTTCAGTCATTCCGTCTGAGTCTCCTAGACTAATTAACACAATGATAGTGTTCTGGAACACCGTGTTCTAAGCCTTTAATAATCAGTAAGATGTGATGTGGAAGCCTTTAGAGAAGAGGCAGTTATATCATACTTGGCCAGATTTTGAGCTTGTGTGAATGACCGAGTTTAAATCCAGATGCTGCAATCCTAGGCAAATTGTTCTTCATAGCTCCATTTACCCAGAGTAAAGTACAGAGGGTTGAACTGGGAATGAGCACATGCACCAGGAAGCTGAGACAGGACTGTCACAAATTCCAGGCCGTCTTGGGCTACATTCTAAGCCAGCCTAGGCTAACAGAGGGAGACCCTACCTCAAAAAGGGAAGGGATGGGGTTGAAGAGATGGTTGGAATGTGTACTGCTCTTGCAGATGACTTGAATTTTTTTCCCCACAGCCACTTCCAGTGGCTCACAACCCCTGTGACTCCAATTTCAAGGGATCAGAACCCTCTTCTGGACTCTTTGGGCATGTGCACACACACACACACACACACACACACACACACACAACTAAACATAAAATAAATCTTAAAGAAGCTAGGGGAGATAGAAAGACAGGTGCTAGGGAGAGAGACAGGTGGATCCCTGAAGCTCATGAGCTAGATAGTCTAGCTGAATCAGTGAGTTTCAGATTTACTGAGAGACTCTGTCTCAAAAAATAAAAGTATAAGGACTAGAGAGGTGGCTTAGAGGTTGAGAGCACTTGTTGCTCTTTTAGAGGACCTGGGTTCGATTCCCTAGCACCTACATGGTGACTTACAGACATCAATAACTCCAGTTCCAGGGCATCTGACATGCTTTTCTGACCTTTGCCAAAGCCTGTAGGCACAGAGATGGTACACATACACACATGGAGGCAAAAATATTCATACACATAGAATAAAATAAGTAAATCTAAAAAATTTATTTTTTAAAAAAGTAGAGTGAGTGAGGAAAAGTACTTGAGGTCAACCTGTGCCTTCCACATGTGTGTGCACATAAATGACCACACATGTGCATGAGTGTCCATATCCACACTACAAGCACATGTGCCACACACACAATGGAAGTTTAAAAACTGTAAGAGAGAGATTAATGGCTGGCAGTGGTGGCACAGGCTTTTAACCCCAGTGCTTGGGAGGCAAAGGCTGGCAGATCTCTGGATCTGAGGTCTACATAATGAGCTTCAGGACAGCCAGAGCTATGTAGAGATACTCTGCCTTGGAGGCAAAAATAAAGTGCTTATTAATGTTGTCTGGTGGCACTGAGTATTCCACAAGAGTGGGGGAGTAAATAATGCCTGCAAAGGTCTCGTAGCTTAAGTGAACCTCGGGCTCTCAGAGCCAGCGGGGAGGGGCTTTACACATCTTCTAATCTGCCACTGTAATTTG
The DNA here is from genome assembly GCA_902729485.2 of Mus minutoides. Classification (NCBI taxonomy): domain Eukaryota; kingdom Metazoa; phylum Chordata; class Mammalia; order Rodentia; family Muridae; genus Mus; species Mus minutoides. The sequence continues at coordinate 7,356 of CACVCL010092285.1, forward strand.
ACAGATGGAGAAACTGATGTACAAGGACATGAAGGGACTGTGTGAGGACACACTCCCTGTCACTCACATGCTAGGTAGCACCGAATTAGTTTTCTTCTGTGAGGAGTTGTACTTTGATGATATCATCCATAAGTTACAGCTTCCCTGGACACTGTGCATGGAAAGGGCCTGAGTCATGCGTATGGCTAGGGCACTGCCAACCAAGCACTAGGGACCCACAGGTGACCACAAGCACTCTAAGCTGGACCTTCTACTCATTCCTGCCCTTAGTCTCTTCCTGTATACACACCGGAGGATGGCCATCACAGGAGACGATGTATCTCTGGACCAGATAGTGCCACTCTCAAAAGATTTTATGCTGGAAGAAGGTACCAGTTGGGCCGGGTGGTATGCTCTCCTCTGGGTGGCCCCCAACTCATCTCTGCCCTCACTGTAGGGAGGGTGGTGGCATTGGAGGATGATGTGGGTGGGACAGGAATGTTCAGTTGCTAAAGACATTCTCATTTCCTTCCCTCAGTGTCCCCAGATGGTGAACTCTATATCCTTGGTGAGTATCCCTTTCAATTTGGGTCCCTGTTGGGTCAGTGGGACAGGTTCCAAAGACAGAAAGATGAAGGAGAACATGCCTGGGTGGGGGTGATGTTAGGCATGTGGGAGGCTGAGGCAGGCTGGATTTGAGGTCAGTCTGGACTTACATAGTGAGTTCTAGGCCAGCTATAGACTGACAACAAACCAAAAGAGAAAATTCTTGGGCTGGTGGAATGGCTTAGTGGAGAAAAGTGCTTGCTGTCAAGATCAACTTTCTGAGTTCGAGCCCCAGAACCCACATGGTAGAATGAAAGCTCAGCCTCTGGAGCTTTTACTCCAGAGAAAACTTTCCTGATGTCCATACTATGGTGAATAAGAATCAGATGCTACCCTCTACCAGCTCTTTTTCCTCAATCACCCCTTGTGAGTGCGTTTCAGTCCTCCAGGTGGGCTCCATCATCACTTCAGCTACCACAACTTATCACCCTCCTCCTCCTCCTCCTCCTCCTCCTCCTCTCCTTCCTCCTCCCCTTCTTCCTTCTCTTCTTGCTGTTCTTCCTCCTGCTGCTGCTGCTCCTCTTCCTCTCCGCCTCCTCCTCTTCCTCATCCTCTTTTGGGTTTTCCAAGACAGAGTTTCTCCATGTAGCCCTGGCTGTCCTGGAACTTACTCTGTAGACCAGACTAACCTCGAATTCCTCTGCCTCTGAGTGCTGGCATTAAAGGCATGTGCCATCACCACCACCTAGCCAGTTCTCTCTTTAAAAAAAAAAAAATTTCATGCTCCTCTCTCTTCTCCTCTTCTGTCTGTGCATGCCCTTTCTATCTTTCTCTCCCCCTGTTTCTTTCCCCATGGTGACTCCCCTGCCCTCAGTCCTTTGGGCCAGTGAAACCCACCCCCACGCAAGCAGCTTCCCAATAAACCTACCTTTAATATTAAAAAAAATTATCACACTATTTAGAGTGTGTGTGTGTGTGTGTGTGTGTACTTGAATACCATGGTGTCTGTGTGGCCGTTAAAGGACAACTTGTTTAGGCTTGGCAGCAAACACTTACCTACTGAGCCATCTCCAGTGGCCCCAGGGTCTCCTGCTCTTGTAAGTGCCATATCTTTCAGCTTGGGCCTCTGCTATGCATAGTCTTTTCTCCTCATCATGCCATTCTCAGGGTCTGGCTCTACAGTGGACCAGCAGTTAGGCAGGTACTGCAGCGCACTTCTGCATGCTCTTCAATTCACAGGACTGGAGAACTTAAATTCTCATTACATCCCAGTCATAGCAATCTCCCAATCTCCTCTCCCCCAAATGTGGGAGTGCTCGGCTGCAAGCACACCTACATGCCATCAGATCCCTTTATAGATGTTCATGTGGTCATGAGCAGCATGTGGGTGCTGGGAATTGAACTCAGGACTTCTGGAAGAGTAGCCAGTGTTCTTAACTGCTGAGCCATTTCATTAGTCCAAGCTTAGGCTTTCTGATTTGCCATTTTGCAGATTCTCCTTTTTTTTTTTTTTAATGTTTTTTCCTTTTTTTTTTTCAAGACTTATTATATATACAGTATTCTGCCTGCATATATGCCTGCATGCCAGAATAGGATATCAGATCTCATTATTATTATTTTTTTTTTTTTTTAATTTTATTTATTATATGTAAGTACACTGTAGCTGTCTTCAGGCATTCCAGAAGAGGGCGCCAGATCTCATTAAGGATGGTTGTGAGCCACCATGTGGTTGCTGGGATTTGAACTTATCACCTTCGGAAGAGCAGTCGGGTGCTCTTACCCGCTGAGCCATCTCACCAGCCCCCCAGATCTCATTATTAATGGTTGTGAGTCACCATGTGGGTGCTGGGAATTGAACTTAGGAACTTTGGAAAACTAGCCAGTGCTCTTAACCTCCAGGCCATCTCTCCAGTTCCTCTTTAAATGGTTTCTCAAGACAGGGTTTCTCTCTGTGTAGCCCTGGCTGTCCTGGAACTTGCTCTGTAGACCAGGCTGGCTTTGAACTTACAGAGTTGTGTCTGCCTCTGCCACCTGAGTGCTGGGAATAAAGGTGTGCACCACCCCCACCAGGCAGAGTCCATTCTTTTTTTTTTTTTTTTTTAAGATTTATTTATTTATTTATTTATTTATTTATTTTATGTAAGTACACTGTAGCTGTCTTCAGACACACCAGAATAGGATGTCAGATCTCGTTATGGATGGTTGTAAGCCACCATGTGGTTTCTGGGATTTGAACTCAGGACCTTTGGAAGAATAGACGATGCTCTTACCCACTGAGCCATCTCACCAGCCCCCGGCAGAGTCCATTCTTTTTTTAAAAAATTATTTATTTTTAGCTTATGCGCATTGATGTTTTGCCTTTGTGTATGTCTCTGTGAGGGTGTCGGATCCCCTGGCACTGGGGTTGCAGACAGTTATAAGCTGCTATGTGGGTTCTGGGAATTGAACTCTGGTCCTCTGGAAGGGTTAAGTGCTCCTAACAGCTGAGCCAGCTCTCTAGCCCACAGAGTCTCCTCTTAATACATTTCAGTATTTAGCTACTGGTAACTACATTTCTTTTTTTTTTTTTTTTTCCCTTGTTCCAGTCAACCCCGATCGCTCTGCTCGACCCCGCTCGCTCTTTTTTCTTTTTTTTTTTTTTTTCGAGACAGGGTTTCTCTGTGTACCCTTGGCTGTCCTGGAACCGGTAACTACATTTCTTACCTCCTCTCTGCAGGCTCTGATGTGACAGTACAACTGAACACAGCTGAACTCAGGCTTGTATTCCAACTTCCCTTTGGTTCACACACCAGAACGTTCCTCCAGGAAGTGGCCAGAGCCTGTCCAGGTAGGTAAGAGCCAGGTTTCCTGGAAAGGCTGTGTTGGCTGAGGGCACTGCCATATTCTCTCGGTAGTGACAGTTGACTTTCTAAGCCCACTGGGATCATACTACTCAGTTTCTGCACCATCTCAAGGCTGCTGGCATGGAGTCACGGTGCCTGGGCTGCCAGCTAGCTACGTGTTTCTTTTGCCCCCCCCGCCTTTTTTGAGACAGGGTTTCTCTGTATAGCCCTGGCTGTCCTGAAACTCACTTTGTAGACCAGGCTGACCTCAAACTCAGAAATCTGCCTGCCTCTGCCTCCCAAGTGCTGGGATTAAAGGCATGTGCCACCACGCCTGGCTTTTGCTTTCCCTTTTTGAGATGAGGGTTTTGCTCCCAATTCCTGACCCTTCTGCCTAGGCCTCCCTCCGGTGTGCTGGGCTCACAAGTTTGTGTGCCACACCTGGCCGGCATTTGGTTTTCTGTTTCTGTTTTCTAAACCTGAATGTTAACTGGGCTGTGACTCTGAGGATTCAGGGCTTCCTCCAAGTTAGTGGAGGGGTCCAAATTTTCTAGTATCCATAGCTACAACCAAGAGAAGTTTGTCAAATGTATTCTGCTCAAACCCTGCTCTGTTCCACATTGCAGCTGGAAAAAAAAAAAAAAAGTCTAGCTTTGGCCCAGCAAAAAGAAGTTGGTGCCATCTGACAAAATTTGTTTAGATGGGTGGTCAACCAGGCAAGCAGAGGAGAGGTTGTATACAGAGCAGAGGCACAGTGACAGAGGATGCAAATTCATGCTGCCAGGTGCTGGGGCTCAGGTGCTCACCGGGCACTGATATGGAGGATTCCATTTAAAGCTAAAGTCTGGTCTCTGCAGGAACATATGGAGGGTTTGTCTCCTATGACAGCTGCCTATGGAGCCTTAACATCCGGCTCCAAGCATTTCTCTAGGTGTGCCAGGAAGGTGACCAGCTTTAGAGGCAAGTTGGCTTCAGGGTAAAAGGAAATCAGGACAAGAATTAATGGAGCCTTGGATGGGTTTAAGTGCTATTCTGTAAATAGTTAGTAATAAATTAACGAATAAATAAGTAAATAAACAAAATATAAAATAATAAAGACAATTTATGATTGTTAGTAGTGGCTGCAGGCAAGGGTAATAATAATTAATAATAATAATATTAATATTAATAATATTTAGATTGGACATCCCTAACATCGAAGTATCAAATTGGAAATCCTCCAAAATCCAAACTTTTTTTTTTTTTTTTTTTTTTTTGAGAAAGGGTTTCTCTGTATATCCTGGCTGTCCTGGAACTGGCTCTGCAGACCAGGGTGGCCTCAAACTCAGAGATTCACCAGCCTCTGTTTCCTGAGTGGTAGGTTTAAAGGCATGTGCCAACATGGTCTGGCATCTCTAAAGTTTATCATTGATGTGCCATGCTTTAGACCCCCTTCTCTCCCCCCTTCTTTCCATCTCCCCCTCTCTCTTTTGGTATTTTTGAGACAGGGTCTCAGTACACATAGGCTGGCCTTGAACTCACAGAGAATCTGCCTCCCAAGTGCTGAAATTAAAGGTGTTTGGCACCGAGCCAGACTCTTTTCTAAGACCGTTAACTCTTACCATACCTTACAAGGCTGGTATTATCAGTGTCTCTTTCTATAGATAAAGGAACTCAGGCCTTAGAGAGGGCAAGGGCTCTGCCTGCCTGTATGGCTAGCAAGCCGGCAAGGTGGGTTCCTCCTAGGTAGACCAGGATTGCCTGGGTGTCCTCTGGAGCCTGAGGCTTTGCTTGAGCGCTTCTTTGGCTTATGCCTTTCTTTTTGTGTAAACAGCTCAGAGGAAGCTTCCCGGAGGAAGTGATGTTGAAGCTCAGACTATAAGGAAGAACAAATAGCTCCCCTAAGCCCTAAATCAGGCAAAAGAAGGAGAAGAGGCATTGGGCATCTGGGAGTAGTGGTTGGTGCTGCTCAGCTCGGACAGGTGTGGAGCGAGCCAGAGGAGCGAGCAAAGGGCAGCTCAGGAAGAGTAACAAAGTCCAGAGAGGCTTGGACTCTGCCCCGAAGCTTGTGGAGAGCCCTTCAAAGAGTTTCCAAATGTTCCCAGTAAGATTTGACAGTTTGAGACACTCCACTGGTGACAGACAGGTATAGAAGGCAGTAAGAGCCTGGAACAGGCAGGAAGAGCAGAAGAACAGTATGTAGGCAGGTGCCACCATGGTTCAGACATAAAGCATAAAGCTTAGGGGGCTGGAGAGGTGGCTCTGCCCTTAAGAATACTACCTGCGGCCAGGTGGTGGTGGCACACACCTTTAATCCCAGCAGAGGCGGGCGGATTTCTGAGTTTGAGGCCAGCCTGGTCTACAAAGTGAGTTCCAGGACAACAGCCAGGGCTACATAGAGAAACCCTGTCTCAAAACAAACAAACAAACAAACAAACAAAAAGAATACTAGCTGCTCTTGCAGAAGCCCTGGGTTCAATTCCCACCCTCCATGGGGCAGCTTATAACTAACTGTAACTCCAGTTATAGAGGACCTGACGCCCTCTTTTAGCCTCCTTGTGTACTAGTATATGTGAGATGTAAATGTATAGATTTTAGAAAAACATTCATTCCCACAAACTGTTTTTTAAAAATGAGGCTTTGGGGGCTGGTGAGATGGCTCAGCGGGTAAGAGCACCCGACTGCTCTTCTGAAGGTGATGAGTTCAAATCCCAGCAACCACATGGTGGCTCACAACCATCTGTAATGAGATCTGGCTCCCCTCTTCTGGAGTGTCTGAGGACAGCTACAGTGTACTTACATATAATAAAATAAAATAAATCTTTAAAAAAAAAATGAGGCTTTGACCAGGGATGTGGTCATAGGACTTGGGAAGATGGGATAGATAGAAAGTAAGGAAACCAATCAGATGAGACCCAAGGTACCACTGGGGCCAGGAGTTTGTGCTGTGTTGACAACTTCATCCTAACTGATCAGAACACTGTCTGCAGCCGGGCGTGGTGGCGCACGCCTTTAATCCCAGCACTTGGGAGGCAGAGGCAGGCGGATTTCTGAGTTCGAGGCCAGCCTGGTCTACAAAGTGAGCTCCAGGACAGCCAGGGCTATACAGAGAAACACTGTCTCGAAAAAAAAACCAACTCCCCCCACCCCCCAAAAAAAGAACACTGTCTGTACAACTACACATGAAATTAATATTTGCTGAGTGGATGAACAGAATATGGTATTGTTATCTGTGGTCAGGGTCCAGGCTGAGTGTTCCAGGTTCTTGGCCTCTTATCCAAAGCATTGAAAAGAGGGGCTGACACAGATTTGCAAAAAAGGCAAGCTAACGTCAGTAGAGCAAAGGCATAGGGTAAGTCATAGAGGGAGACACTGCCAAGATCAACTCAAGGGTCCTGGGATATCATCTAGTGTTAGAAGGGATTTGTTACTAAGGGGTCTAGTATTGATTGATTGGTAGGTTAAGTCACGTATTCATTTTTTTCTACTGTGCGTACCCCTTCCCATAATGCATCTGATTTTAATCATATGCATTCCCAATTATGCATAGGCATAAAGGGGTAAGTCTAGAAATTTCCCCTAAAATATTACCAGAGGACACAATTTTGCTCAACTTCCCACTTACCCAAACTAGTTCAGGCAGGATCAGTCCTTCTATTCTTCATACATAGATTCATTGGGAATAGGATTGAATAGAAAACTGTCTAAATTTGATTGAGATGAGAGATAGAAAACCTACCAGGGATGTATGATTGTGTATCCCATAGAGGTACGAGGCTGAGGTGGTTCTGAAGTTGCTGGGTACATTGTTCAGATAGGTGTGTGTGTGTGTGTGTGTGTGTGAGAGAGAGAGAGAGAGAGAGAGAGATTGATTAAGGATACGTCATTTTTCATGTCTGTCTTGCAGACTTCTCACCTGCTCTTTCCTCTTTCCTTGGGGGTAACCAGCAGGGAAGTTCTGTACCAGCTCTTACTGCTCTGACCATCAGGACAGGGCTCCCTTAGGAAGGAACCTGGATGACAGGGACAGATCCTTGAATTCCCACCAGCTAACACTTGCACTCTCCATATGAAGGGATGAGGTTCCAGGATGAGGCTCCAGGGGGAAAGCTCTCTTCCTTTCCTTAGTCCTCCCTGGGTGAAGTAGTGCCTCAGTCAAGAAAGGTGAGGAAAGGAGCAAGCGCACTTCAAACTGAAATCCTACCGTAAGCCAGACATTTTCCTAGCTATCTAGATGAGGCCAAACAAACCATGGTTATCTCGTTTCATTTCTGGAGCAATACTAGTAAGGAGTGAATTTCCTGTTTTATTGATGGTTAAGCTTCTGACCCAAGTTTTAGGACAAAACCCCCCAGCTCTAGGAACCCCAATAGTCTAGTCTTTCCCATTGACCTCAATTCTGCAATTAAAAAGACTAGTAATGGCAAGGTATTGCGACACACACCTTTAATCCCAGTATACAGGAGGTAGGTGAACCTCTGTGTGTCCAGCTTTATGCCACCACATCCCAGTTTAAAAATATTGTTTTTTTAAAGGAGAGGGGCTTTTTTTTAAGATTTATTTTATTTTATTATATGTAAGTACACTGTAGCTGTCCTCAGACACTCCAGAAGAGGGAGCCAGATCTTGTTACAGATGGTTGTGAGCCACCATGTGGTTGCTGGGATTTGAACTTATCACCTTCAGAAGAGTAGTCGGGTGCTCTTACCCGCTGAGCCATCTCACCAGCCCCAAGGAGAAGGGCTTTTAAATATCTTGTACAAGCTGACACAGCAAATGTAAGAAACTTACCCTGGCCGGGCAGTGGTGGCACATGCTTTTAATCCAGCACTTGGGAGGCAGAGGCAAGCAGATTTCTGAGTTCGAGGCTAGCCTGGTCTACAGAGTGAGTTCCAGGACAGCAAGGACTACACAGAGAAATCCTGTCTTGGAAAACAAAAAACAAAAAACAAAAAACAAAAAACAAAAGAAGAAAAAAGAAAAAAGAAAAGAAACTTAATCTGAGACCATTCATGAGTTGAAGTAACAAGTAGGTTTTTGACACTAAGACCCACAAAATGCCATAATTTTAGTTGAGATCCCAGCTCTGCCACATTCTGTATGTGAATGTGGATTTTTTTTCACTTCTTCAGACTTCAGCTTTCTTATCTGAACGGTAGGAACAGAAAGAGAAGCCTGACTTACCTAACAATCTAAGGGTGTTGTGAGGATCACATAAGATTGGATATGGGTTAGTGGAAACATTGAAAATAATTTGAAAGCAGTGCCTAGCCATGCCACAACCCAGAACTTGAGCTTAGATCTCCTCAAAGCAGTTGGATCTAGTTCATGCAGTTATACAAGCTGAGCAGGCAGGACAGGAAGGGTTTAGCAAGAAGGGTTAATGCTACGGTTTGAGAGTCAGGTCTGGATTTGAGTCAGAAGTAGAGGTTGCTCAGGAACTTCTGGAGGGGAGGGGTGCACATTGGGTTAGGAGTACCAGAAGGTTGTCTTTGTGTGTGTGTGTGTGTGTGTGTGTGTGTGTGTGTATAAGGTTTCAACATGTTGCTCAGGGTGGCCTGGGATTCACGATCTTCCTTGCTTCCTAAAGCCTGAGGTTACGAGTGTTGCTCAAACTGATCCTGACCTTCCGGTACCCCCACTTCTACCTCCTGAATTTTGAGATTATGGATGTGTGTCCTCTCCCTCAGCCCCCCACCAATTTTATGTGGTGCTGGGTATCCAACCTATAGGTGGTGCACGCTAGGCAAGTACTCCTAACCAGCTGCATCCCAGGCCCCAGAGGGCTTGTCTTAATAGTACATTAAATAACATATGAAATAGAGCTTATTTCTAGTTTGTCTGTAGTGCCCAGGAAGTTTCAGAAGAAGGATGGGGGAAGTTAAATCTCCCAGCCTGTTCTCTCTCTCTCTCTCTTTTCTTTCTTTCTTTCTTTCTTTCTTTCTTTCTTTCTTTCTTTCTTTCTTTCTTTCTTCTTTTTTTTTGCCTGTTCTGTTTGTTTGTTTTTTGTTTTGTTTTTGTTTTTTTCGAGACAGGGTTTCTCTGTATAGCCCTGGCTGTCCTGGAACTCACTCTGTAGACCAGGCTAGCCTCGAATTCAGAAATCTGCCTGCCTCTGCCTCCCAAGTGCCCAGCCTGTGGTTTAGTGCTGCATCTGGTTAAGTCTTTACTTTGTGCCTTGCATTTATTCTTCCTGAACTTAGTTGCCTCCTCTATAAACTTGGGATAATAATTCCTCACCTAATAAAGTTTGTTGGATAATGAATCAGTCCTGCTTTGGCAGAGCACTTGCTTCTTCACTTCTGTTAATTGCATTTGGATTTCAGATCCAAACTGAGCAGGAGCGAAGCGGGCTTGGGGAGTCTCCACCACATACAATCTTACAGAAATGCAGCTGGCTTTTCAACACCGTGGCTCAGTCCATGCTCCATTGTCCCTGCCACAGGTCTCGACCCTGAGACGCGGGATCCCGAGTTCGAGTGGTTGTCGAGACACAGATGCGCGGAGCCCGATGCCGAGTCGCCGAATCCGCGGGAGTGGAATTCGGACCCGGGTACCCGGAGTGGGTTCGCGCCCATTGGAAGAGGCAGGTATCAGTCTCGGAATGCACGGCGAGGATTGGAGAATGTCTTGCCAAGGGGCCCTGGCTACATTCTGCTTTGGGGGCGGAGCCACTGAGGAACCGGAATTTTTATTGGCGGAGGAGGCGCATGAGGGCGGGCCTGTGCGAGGACGGAGCGCGCGCGGCGGGCGGCGGGATGAAGCTCTTGAGGAAGCAGACTGGGAAATGTCGGCAGGCGGCGGCTCTCGGGAGCGCGACTGTGCAGGTCGGGCGGTCGCTGTGGAGCGGGGCTACGGTGTTGGGTTTTCGGGAGGACTGGCGGGTCGGCATATGGCTGCGTGCGAGCGAAGGTCAAGGTCTTGGCCATCGACGAGGCGGGGATGCTGCGGCTCAAGTTCTGCTGGGAAGTTACTCTCCGCCAGGCGTGAGGGCAACAGGCCGGTGACCAGCGGGTACCGGGGAGTCCTGAGGGTTAGGGAAGCTCGGTTGGTGGCCCGGTGTGTGACCTCGTGCTGCTTGCTTATTCCCCTTGGCTTTTCGGTTTCTCCGGCGGAGGTAGTTCCTCAGTCCTGGCCTTTCGAGGGTGCTGTGTGTCCGTGGGGGTGTGCGCGACTGTGACAGGGTTGTCTTCAGATGAGGCGTGGCGAGTGCTAGCATTTTCTGAGCTCTACAGCCGCTGGGACAGAGTGCACGTAGCTGGAGTGCAGGGAGCCCTGGCTACCGTGAGACTGGAGGCCCTCGGGGATGAGGTGAACAGGTGAACCCAACTGGGTTTTTGCCACTTATCCCTTGGTGGATAATGTGCCGGACAAAGGCTAATTGTTGAACAAGGTACTGTCCTTTGCGGAGGGAGAGAGAGAAAGAGAGAGGCTCGGGGCTGAAATTTGGGTCAACCCTGTGATTTAGGGCTCCCTGGCGTTTGTTTTCCCCGGGGTGTTGTTCATGAAGCACCAGGCTCCTGAGGGCTTTGGCGCATGCACAAGTACCCATTTCTGTCATTCCAGACCGTCCTTTGCTAGCGAGGAAAGTCCCGTCAAGTAGCCTTGTCAAGTATGGGCCAGGACGTTTGCAATTATGAGGCTTGAAAAGTATGAGGAGTCGGGGCGAGGTGATAGGTTGGGCAAGAGTTTGTAAAAAAACGAGAGGGAACTAGGCAGCAGAGGACTTCCTCAGCCTTTCCTTCCTCGAAGCTACCACAAGATGCCACCGGAGCCCTTGATGGTGTAGATGGTGTGCGTCTTTCTCGGGCTTATCTCAGAGCTCACTTGAACAGCTGTTGCTTCAGTTGTCGGTGAGCTTCTGGTTTGTGGTACCAGGACTGGTGAGTGTTTTAAGATTAGCCGCATCTCTTGCCCTTTACAATAGGCTACCAGAAATGCAGTGGAGTAGAGAACAGGCACAGGGGCAGCATAATGAGGTGGCTTCTGTCTTTTGCCCACAAGCCAGAGCTGGGCTATTGGGAGCTCTTTGGAGCTTCTAGTAGAGAGATATAGACCATGAGAAATCAGGGCAGCCAGCTCTGAAAAGAGGTATCTGCCCCAGGGTGAAATAGGCGCACTGGTCGCAGAACTATTCATCTCACTTCACAAAGGAAAAACTGGCCACATCCTGGAGAGGAATTACTGTCAAGATTTTGCTTTGACCTTTTAATTCCAAAGATTCATCCCCACCATAATACCTGATAGTATATGAGGTTGTGGAACTGCTAAGTTGTTGCTGTTGAAACTGGAAAGGATGGTACCAAACCAAGCCTCCGTTTCTGTTTGGGTCATCTCTGATTCCAGAGATGCTCTGGTCTCAATAGAGACTCACTTCTTCTTTAAGAGATGGAAGGAACCCTTTGAGCCACCTCTGGGTGCACCAGTCGATCCAGCCCCGGGTGGAAACAAGTAGTGGGTTTTGATTCTTCCTATGTGTAGACCATCAAAATACCCACTTCTCCAAAATCCAGGGAACTAACCCAAGGCGAAATGCCACTTCCCAGTGCTGTTGGTAGCTAGGTGCGGTAGCAGATGCTTGTAATCCCAGCAAGTGAAAGGTGGAAGCCGCAGATCCGAGGAGTTTACAGTCATTTTGTAGGTATACCAGTGAGTGCAAGGCCAGTGGCCAGTTACAACAATGGACTAAAAAACAAACACCTGTTCTTCAGAAGCTGACATTCTGTTGAGGAAAGGTCTACTTGGCTAGTGTATAAATAGAGCTGAGCGGGTACAGGGTCAGACTAGCAGCACTGGTGGACCTTGTAAACAGAAGCATCTTGGAGGTATCTGCCCCAGTATTTGACTCTGTCGTTCGGCCCATTCTTTTGCCTTGTTAAAGGAAGAGCTCACTTTAGTGATTCTCTCCCCCAAACTCCTTTCTTTGGTTCATCTCGGCTGAATTCAAGAGTGCTGAGGTGAGGCTGGGGAGATGCCTCGATGAGTAAAGTGCTCACCTTGCAAGTACGAGGACCTGAGTTCATATCCCCGGATCCCCTGTAGAGCCAGGCACTACATGGTGGGCATCTATAATCCCAGGGTTCCTGTGGTGAGATGGGAGGTGGAGGCAGGAGAATCTTGCTGTATTCAGGGATGAATAAGGGATTTTGTCTCAAGGGAGGTGGGAAGTGAGGCCTGCATATCCACATGCCGGCTCATCACACAAAGATTTAATCAAGAGTTCCAGGGTGGCTTGATGGGACTGTAGTAGGAAAAAAGAGATGGAACTAGTTTCTGACTAAGTCTGTGTCTTCAGGTCATAGATGTGTCAGCGCTGGACTGTGGTGTGGAATCACAGTGGCTGATGCTCTTGGTTTCTGGAACATTCTGGTCTTACTTTGATTTTGGACTGGTCGCTGTTTCAGGCAGTAGCTGTTCTGCTTCCTTACTTATCTGATTGCTTTTAACTTTAGGATGCTCTTTCCTTCCTTAATAAGAACAGAGTGTGGCTTGGAAGAAATGCCTCATTATTGCTCTCTGGCAGCCTAAGGGCTCTGTAACTCATACATACCCACTGGGGATGCTGCTCTTTAGCATTTCAGTCTGGGTTCATGTCAGAGTCCTGGGGTTGTATTCTGGAGGATGCATGGGGAAGAAAACAGCTGAAATCCCGTGGGGTAATTAAACCATACAGCAATAACAAGAACAGGAGCTGGGGTCCAGCAAAATAGCTCATCAAGTAAAGGCACTCGCTGCTAAGCCTGATGCTCTGAGTTTGACGCCTGGAACTTGTGCAGCAAAAGGAGAGAACTGCCTGGCACACATGCAACATGTCATGCGTGTGACTGCTCACACCACACACTGAGTTCATAATAAATGGAATTTCAAAGAAAACTAGCCAAGTGGTAATAACAATTTTCCCCCCAAGACAGGGTTTCTCTTTGTAACCCTGGCTGTCCTAGAACTCACTCTGTAGATGAGGCTGGCCTGGAACTCACCTAGATCTGCCTGCCAGATCTGATCTGTGTTTCCTGAGTGCTGGGATTAAAGGCATGCACTACAACCACCCAACAAATTTTGGTGTTTTGAATCAGGTTCTTTTTTTTTTCTTCCAGCTAATTCAAAGTTAGGCAGTTTTCTAGTAGCTCGTGTGTGTGTGTGTGTGTGTGTGTGTGTGTGTGTGTGTGTGTGTAAGCTGTAGGTCATCTTAGGTATTGTTTCCTAGGAGCCATCCAGCTTGTTTGTTGAGACAGGGTCTCTCATTGGTTTGTATTTCTTTTTTTTTTTTTTTTTTTAAAGATTTATTTTATTATATGTAAGTACACTGTAGCTGTCCTCAGACACTCCAGAAGAAGGAGCCAGATCTTGTATGGATGGTTGTGAGCCACCATGTGGTTGCTGGGATTTGAACCTATCACCTTCGGAAGAGCAGTCGGGTGCTCTTACCCGCTGAGCCATTTCACCAGCCCCCTGGTTTGTATTTCTGATTAGTGGAGATGAACTGGTTATAGAGTCCCAGGACTCAAACTGTCCCTGCCTCTCCGGCCCTGGGATTGTAGGTGAAACCCATCGCTCCTGACTTTTTACGTGGGTGTCTGGGGTTGGAGTCAGGTCTTCATGCTTATGCTGCAAACACCTTACTGTCTGAGCTCTCTCTTTAGCCCTGCAACCAAATTCTCACGGAAGTATGTTACGAATATTTTCCCCTGGACCCAGGAAGCAAAGCATTAAACTCTGCCTGGCCTGTGAAAGGAAATGACTACTATTTATATCTCAGGGTAGCATGAAGAGTAACCTACATTACCAGAGCTGGAGCCAGAGAGAATGTTAGAAAAATCGCCTGTGGGTGGCTTTTCTGCTACTTTCATCGGGCTTGCATGACCGACCGATGCAGTCTTTCATCGTGGAGAAGATGAATTTGCCTTTTGTTTATCTTAGAGGTGGAACTCCTGTGTATCATGCCCACTGCTGTAGGAAATTCCTCAGGCTCCTAAGCAAATTAATTTCTCTGGAGTCACTTGTTTGTTTGAACAGAACAAAATGATACCCAGTCTCTTCCTTTTGTTGTGTCTCTCTCCGTTTTTTCCTTGTCCCATCCAACCTCTTGCTTCTACAACAGGCAAACCTCCCTAATAATTGTTTTCTTACCAAAGTAGTTGGTTTTGGAATGTTTTGTCTGGACCCACAGACACTCAATTAGGAGTGGAGTGTTATGCAGAAATCCTCAAGGCCTGACAGTTAAGGAAGAGGGAAGTGTCAATATTTATTAGAGGAGGGACAGTGTGGCAGAGACCCTGACTCTGTGTGTGTGTGTGTGTGTGTGTGTGTATACATTGTTGTTGTGTTGCCTAAAATACACTGTAACAACAGCAACCTAAACAAAAAAGAAAAAAAAATCCCAATAAAACCAAAAGTAGCGGGCTGGTGAGATGGCTCAGCGGGTAAGAGCACTGACTGCTCTTCCGAAGGTCATGAGTTCAAATCCCAGCAACCACTGGTGGCTCACAACCACCCATAATGAGATCTGATGCCCTCTTCTCCTGTGTCTGAAGACAGCTATAGTGTACTTATGTATAATAATAAATAAATCTTAAAAAATAAAAAATAAATAAAGAGTTGTCTTGGAGCCGGGCTTGGTGGCACACACCTTTAATCCCAGCACTTGGGAGGCAGAGGCAGGAGGATTTCTGAGTTCGAGGCCAGCCTGGTCTACAAAGTGAATTCCAGGACAGCCAGGGCTACACAGAAAAACCCTGTCTCGAAAAAAAAAAAAAAACAAAAAAAAAAACCAAAAGTAGCTAGGCATGGTGGTTTGTGCCTGTAGTCCCATCCGTCACTTGGGAAGCCACACAGATTCCAGCTCCATAGTCTGTGTGAGGTCTCAAATCCTCAGCGCTAGAAAGAAGAAAGGAAGAAATCCTTTCATCATTTTGTAGACTTTACTGATGATCCATCTATGGATTGAAGTTAGCAAATATTAACAGGAAAGAGACTTTCATTCTTGGCATTTTGATAAGGTTTTTTTTTTTTTTTTTTTTTTGGTTTTTCGAGACAGAGTTTCTCTGTATAGCCCTGGCTGTCCTGGAACTCACTTTGTAGACCAGGCTGGCCTCGAACTCAGAAATCCGCCTGCCTCTGCCTCCCGAGTGCTGGGATTAGAGGTGTGCGCCACCACTCCTGGCTTTGATAAGGATTTAAACAAAGTGTGTGTGTGTGTGTGTGTGTGTGTGTTTGTGTCAGTGGCCTGGGTATTTTAAAAAATGAAAAACGTGCTTCAACAAGTAACCTGTTTTGATTGTTCTTTTCTTTCTTTTGTCTTTGCGTGCATATGTGGTGTGTGCCTGTGTGTGTTCCTGTGTGGGTGGGCAGGTGTCTTTGTCGGTGTGTGGAGGCTGGAAGAGGGTGCGAGGTGCCCTCCGCTTTGGATTTTTGCCTCATTTCTTGACACAAGTGCTTTCACTGAACCTTGTGCTTCACTGGTTTTCTGCTAGGCTGGTGGCCATTGAGTACCAACAGTCTCCTTGTGCCCCCAGCCCCTTTTGCCAATGCTGGGTTTACCACATGCACAGCCATCTTTTTATTGGGTGTGGGGATCTAAACTCAGGTCCTCGTGTTTGTTCAGCTAGTGCTCTTACCTGCTGAGCCATCTCCTTCCCAGCCCCCGACTGTGAAACCGAAGTCAATTCTTACATCTGTGAAATGGGAGTAAAAGTTTGCTTCCTGGAAGGAGGGATGCTGACTTCCTTCCTTAGTGATACTTTTGCTTGGGAAATGGACATTGTATATGTCTACCCTCAAGAGCTTAGACTCTGGTGGCCCCCGAAGCCTGTCCAGGAGTGGATTCTTCCCACGAGAGCTGCAGATCCTTTCTGCCTCAGCCTTCTAACATTTTGATGCCGGGTGCTGCTACACTCAGCTAAGCTTTTACCCACTTGTCTCCCTCCTCCCTCTTTTGGAAACGGAGCTTCACAGAGAGCTTCACACAGCCCAGGCTAGGCTTGAGCTCCCCAGGATGTCCTTGAACTCTTGGTCCCCTCACCTGCTGGGATTACAGAGCTTGTGTTCTGCCTGCTGTCACAGTCACCTCATCTCACCTCCTGATTCTTTTCTCTCCGTGCAACCACTGAAAGCCATGGTTGTTTTATTTTATTGTTACGTTTTTATTTATCAGGCAGAAATCTCGCATGATAGCCCAGGCTGATCCCTAGCTCGTTATATAGCCCAGGCTGGCCTTGAACTCATGGTAAAATCGGTCTCAGGCTTCCTTATGCTGGGATTGTAGGTCTGTGCTACTATGTCCCAACTCCTGTGGTTATCCTGGATTCTCTCTCTCACATCTGGCAAGCAAAATTGTTTTTAATTGCAGCATTGCCTCTGTCTATTCACATTATAAAAATTTGCTTCTCCTTCTCCTTCTCCTCTTCTTCTTCTTCTTCTTCTTCTTCTTCTTCTTCTTCTTCTTCTTCTTCCTCCTCCTTCTCTTCCTCCTCCTCCTCCTCCTCCTCCTATTCCTCTTCTTCATTCTCTTCCTCTTCCTTCTCTTTCTCCTCCTCTTCTTCCTCTTCTTCATCCTCTTCCTCCTCCTTTTCCTCTTCTTTCTCCTCTTCTTCCTCTTCTTCTTCTTCCTCCTCCTCCTCTTCCTCCTCTAGACCAAGCTGGTCTTGAACTCAGATCCGACTGCTTCTGCCTCTCAGGTGCTAGGATTAAAGGCCTGTGCCACCACTGCCTGGCATTCTTACCTAGACAATTGCAGTGGCTCTGTACTAATCTCCCCCTCCTTTTATCTTTTTATTTTTCAGTTTTCATTTTTGGCCATCAAGCCACCTTGCTAGACAGTTGTTCTCCCGTTGAGCTACGTCCCAGCCCTTGCCTTCCTACCTGCACCCAGATTCCCCTCTCCCTCCCTCCGCGCACACTCCCTAGCACATCCCGCTCTTTGAGTCTCGGGTGAGTATTGCTCCACAGCCCAGTGCCTAGGAATAAAGTTCAGATTCCTTAGTGCTGCGGTCAGGCCTTCACTGGAGCAGGCCTCTACTTTCACTGGAACCAGGATTCCCTTTTATTCACTTCAAACGTTGCTTATTGTTTCTGGTTAAAGCCCTGTGCTTTTTTTATACCTCTTCGTTGATGACATTTTTTTTTTCTTTTTTTTTTTTTTGAGACCAGGTCTTCACTGTGTAGCCCTGGCTTGCCTTGAACTTACAGAGATACACCTGCCTCGACCTCCAGTGCTGTGATTAAAGGAGTGTTCTGCTGTGACCAACTCGGCTGAATTGCTGAAAATTGTATTTATTTGTGTCATACACAAACATGAACACACCTGCACGCACATATGCACACAAACACATACACATACACCTGCATGCACACATGCACACACACACACACACACACACACACACACACACACACACACACTCATTCATGTGCCATGGGGCAAATGTAGAGGTTCTCTCCTTTTACCATGCGGGTCCTGGAGATTAAACTCAGACTATCAGGCTCAGCAACAAACGCTATTTCTTTAGCCCTTGCTCATGTTTATAAGCTTGAACTTGAACTTTTGAACTTGCCGTTCTTGGCAGTTTTCTTCAGTAAGTTGGGGGCGGGGGGGGGGGGGGAGTCTGTCTGAGCCAGCAAGGTGTGGCTCAGGCCTGTAATTGTAAACACTAGGAAAATGGAGGCAGGAGAACCAGGAGTTTGAGGTCCACCTGGGCTGCTTGAGGCCCTGTCAAAAGGGAAGAGAAAAGTCTGCCTTTGGCTGAGCTGAGGAAACTATAAATTATAGTCTTCACATGCGGCATGCCCCTCCATCCCCGTTTGTGACCTGCCCCCCCAGCCCGGCTTCCTGGCTTGATCTTCTCTTTCGGCCCTATCACCAGACCACAGACAGCGCACTGAAGGCCCTCGGAAGAGAGTGAGCCTGGAGGAATAGTCAGGTCATCTCCAGTAGCCCATCACCCCTTTGTGAGTGTGCCAGCAAAGCCTCTCTCCTTGAAAGCTTGGCTGCTTGCTTTCAGTCCTTGTTTACCTACTTTGATTTGTACAGGGAACATACCAGACTTTGAATTCAAGACTTAGAGCAAAAAAAAATGTGGTTTTTAGACTTGAGTTTCTGTCTTCCCCCTACACCTCCTTAAACATTTTGATCTTGATTTTCCTGCATCCACCTAAAGTGCTAAAATGACAGGCA
The DNA here is from genome assembly GCA_902729485.2 of Mus minutoides. Classification (NCBI taxonomy): domain Eukaryota; kingdom Metazoa; phylum Chordata; class Mammalia; order Rodentia; family Muridae; genus Mus; species Mus minutoides. Next base: position 25,851 of record CACVCL010092285.1, read on the forward strand.
TGTACCTCTAGGCCTGGTTTTGTGGTATTTTTTATATAAATAGATTCTTTCTCAGAGAAAAACCAGCCCAAACAAACCCTAACTGTTTGGATTGGTGGGCAGGCTCAGAGGGTAACAAAGGGCTCTTTCCATTCTTTTTAGTGCCAGGTGCCCTGTGTTATTAAATTCACTTAAGAACTCCTAGCTGGACTGGAGACATGGCTCAGGGGCTCAGATGGTTGAGCTTCCAACTGGCTGCTCTTCCAGAGGTCCTGAGTTCAATTCCCAGCAACCACAGGGTGGCTCACAACCATCTATGATGGGATCTGATGCCCTCTTTCGGTATGTAGGTGTACATGCAGATAGAGCACTCATGCATAAAATAAATAAATCTTAAAAAAAAAAAAGATCTCTAAGCAGTTTTCCTTTATTATAAGAATAAAATTCAAAGCCTGGCATGGTGGCAGAAGGGTTGGGAGTTCAAGGCCAACCTGTTGCTAGAAATCGTCAATTAAGTAGAATTACATCATTCTTAGGAAAATAAATATTGGGCCCTGAGGAATAGCTCAGTGCTTAACGTTCTTGCCGCATAAGCGTGAGTTGGATCCCTGGCATCCCACAGAGCTGGGTTGGTGCCATGACCCTTTAGTCCCAGTACTGGGGAGGCAGAAGGAGAAGGAGCCCTGGGGCCCACAGGCCAGTCTGGTCTAATCCACAAGCTTCAGGTCACTGAGAGATCCTAGCTCAAAAAGGACACACATGAACACCACACACACACACAAAGTGTCCCCTGGTTTTTTGTGCATCCTAGATTTATATGGATAAAGTCATGTGTGTAGATGGTAATAATAGATGGGCAGGTAGAAGTGAAACCGTCTAGGGAAAGGAGAGGACTGAGGGGAGGGAGGAAGGAAGAAAAGAGGGGTGGGCATTGGGTGTGCGAGCTCAAAGTCCCATCATGTGCGTTCATGGAGATGGTCTTGTGTAGCAGTATAATATAACAATAAAATAATTAATTAAAAATGTCCTCTTGTCCTCTGAAGAAGAAAAATGGGAAGTCTGAGGTTTGTGTGGAGTTCAAAGTCTTACCATTTGGCTCAGAATGTGCCACAATTATTAGTAGCAGTTGTAATTTATTAAGCAATGACTGTGATCTATGGACCCTAATACTGTGCTATAAAAATTCTGGGAGCTAGGCATGGTGGTACATACTCTAAGGTAGCAGAGGGATCAGGAATTCAAGGCCATCCTCAACTATGTAGTGAATTTGTAAGATAGAGAGAGGCCAGTCTCCTATCCACCATGCGACCCTATCCAAACAACAGAAAGAAGAGTTTTGGAAGGAAATTCTCATTTTTTTTTTTTTATCTTGGGATCATGTTGAGGTTTGTTTGGTTTGGTTTTTTGAGACAGAGTTACTCAATGTAGCCCTGGCTATCCTGGAACTTGATCTATAGACCAGTGTGAACTCACAGAGATCCATCTGCTTCTGTTTCCCAAATCCTGAGATTTGGACATGTGCCACCACTGCCCAGGAAGGTTTTTGTTGTTGTTGTTGTTGGTTATTTTTTTGTTTGGTTTTTGTGTGTGTGTGTGTGTTTTTTTTCTTTTTTCTTTTTTCTTTTTTCGAGACAGGGTTTCTCTGTGTAGTCCTGGCTGTCCTGGAACGCACTCTGTAGCCCAGGCTGGCCTCAAACTCAGAAATCCTCCTGCCTCTGCCTCCCAAGTGCTGGGATTAAAAGCATGTGCCACCACTGCCTAGCTATTGTTTGATTTTTTTTAAATCATCGTGACAAAATCCCAGAGGAAAACAACTTGTAGTGGGCCAGGAGATGGTTCAGTGGTTGAGAACACTTACTGTTCTTACAGAGGACCTTCAGTAAGTCTTCATTACTCACAACCACCTGTAACTCCAGCTCTAGGAGACCCAATTCCTTCTGGCTGCTGAGAATACCTATACATATGTGCACCTACACACACACATGAATTCATTTTGGCTCATCATGGTTTCAGAGATTTAAGTTCATGGTCATCTGCTTCCATTGTTCCCTGCCCCCCACTTCTTTGTTCTCTTTTTAAAAATTTCTGTTAGCTTTAGACTTAGACTTCTGGTCAAGCAAAACCATGATACTGGAAGAACACAGTAAAGGAAAGCTGTTCACTCTCTGGTTTCCAGGAAGCCGAGAGGGAGGTTGGAGGAAGAGAGGGAGAGGGCCTGGGGCAAGATACACCCTTCTGCCAGAAGAGAGAGTATCTGATCTCTTGGAGATAAAGTTATTGGTGATTGTGAGCTGCATCTGTGCCCTGATCCTCTACAAGATCTCAAGGTGTTGGTAAAATAAGCCCAGATCCTTTCTGCAAGAGCTGAGCCATCTCTCCAGCTTGTAAGGCCTATAGTCCGGTACTTCTGTATCAGGACACGCCAGCACACACTGTGGGGTTTAGTACTTATGGAGGAGAAGGAAAAGAACAGAACAGAATGTCTGAGTGCCTGCTGTGTACGGACATTGCACTCTTTGTTTTGGGACAGACTCTTAATCTGTAGCCTGGTCTGGTCTAGAACACAGGGTGACTTCAGGGCTGGCTTTGAAGGGTCCTCCAGCGTCAGTCTCCTTGAGCCATCATGGCTATGCATTTGATCATCATTTGGCTTCTTGGTCACACTAGTACCTCTTTACAAATGAGGAAACAAATTGTCTTTTGCTTGAGGTTTCAAAACATGATGTAATGCACGGAGCCAGGAAAATACCCAGCTTTGTTTCAGAACCTGAGGTTTTCCTCTAATGTCTCTTAAAATACCAGACCAGGCTCTCTGAATTTACAGAGAAGCCTACTGAAGGCTCACATGTGGGTGAGGCTGAGCAGAGCCTTGTGAATGGGGAGGCAGGAGTTGGTGCTGGGCTCTGCAGGTGAGGTGGAAGCGGGAGGGACTTCATGCTGTAGGAGTGAGCACAGCATGTGTGGGAACCTGTCGTTTTAGATTGAGATGTCTGGGTGGTGGATTCTGGAGGGAGAATAAAGCCAATATGCAAAGGGCTTTGGGTGCCAGTAGAACCAGTTTTGGCCTTAACCTGTAGGCATCATCTAACCCTGAATGTTTTGAAACAGAAAGATGAAATCAGAGTTTCATGTGACCAAGACCAGAGATTACATTGGGCAAGGAGTGGGAGGATCTCTTAGACTCAATGGTAGCAAACGAAGAGGTGGTAGCCTGGAGGATAGCGGCTGTGAGGATGAAGAGGGGGCCCCAGAGGAAGAGTGGCAGGATTGCAAAGCTGAGGTCAGAGGGATGGAGGGAGCTGCTGATTGCGCTGAGAAATCAGGAAAGCGAGCATAGAAGTGGGTCACAGTTTTTCCCTGGGACCCACCAAGTATAGAACATCCTGTGGGGACTCAGGAGACAGAGAACGGCTAAGCTGTATGGCCCTGCTTACAGTGACCCATGCATGATGTATGGCCATTCTCAGAGGAGGCACCAAGCCTGAATCTACACCAATAGTTATGATAGCTTCCAGCTACCGGTTATATAAAGTAAAATTAAAAATTGAGTTTCTCATTTGTTGTAGTCACATTTTAGATGTTTAGTCTTTTTAACTGTCACACTGTTGAGCAGGGCATCTGTCCACAAAAGTCCTCCCCTCACCCCCAGATACATAGCCCTGGCTGGCCTGGAGCTTGCTATGTAGATGAGGCTGGCCTTAAACTAAGAAAGAGATCTACCTGCTTCTGTCTCCTAAGTGCCAGGATGAAAGGTATGTATAAGTATGTTCAATTTGTTTACATTTTTATATATATTCATGTGAGTGTGAATGGGTGGGTAGGTATGTCAGTGCACATTTGGAGGTCAGAGGATGCTATGAAGTCAGTTCTCTCCCACCTGTATATGGCTCCAGGGATTGAGCATGTGGCAAGTGCTTTACCCGACTGAGCCATCTTACTAGCCCAGAAATAGGATTTTTTGACTTGGGTTTAAGTATACATTTTTACTTTCATGTAAAAGTTGAGACTAGGGGCTGAAGAGATGGCTCAGCAGTTAAGAGCACTGACTGCTCTTCCTGAGTTCAATTCCCAGCAACCACATGATGGCTCATATCTGTAATGGGATCAGTCTGGTGTGTCTGAGGAGAGCTACAATGTACTCATATACATAAAATAAATAAATCTTAAAAAAAAAAAAGTCCAGGCTATACATGAGTGGTAGGCCTGGCGTCAAGAGTTTGAACTGAGGCCTTGTCTCCTATCTTCATTTTGTAGTTTTGGGCGTTGTTTGACTTTTAGAGTATCTGGGCTACTGAGGGAAGGATAGCTTCAAGTTAATTATGGAAAAAGAGAATAACCATAGGAGGAAGATACGGTTGATTTTCTTTAGCCGAGGAAGCAAAGGCTTTAGGTTAGATAGGTTGTTCTAGGTCATGTACAGTATGAGGCTGTAGTACCTAAGTTTCTGACTCCAAAGCCTGTGTCTTTATATAATATGTAAGCCTCACATTAGGGCTGGGGATATGGCGGATAGATATGGAGATAGATTTGGCAGTCAGCCTTCCTTTGACTGATACGACTCTATTTATAGACTTTATTTACCCAAGCATTGCTATTCATAGGTTACACTGTGTCTCAGCTTCTACTGGGATTGTTATCAAAGCAGTGAAGGTCGTGTCCTATCATTCTTAAGTGTCCCAAATTCCGAATTCCAATGTACACTGGGCTTGGAGGTTTTGAAGTCCGGCTCTGTGGGTCTGTGTTTGGCTATACTGCTCTTTAGGCTAAGAGGAAGCCTTAAAAGGCAACATTATCTGCCTTAAAGCAAGGTTTGTGTGGGAAAGTTGTTGCTGTTGTTTTTTGTTTTTTAAAGATGTTAATGCAGAGTCAGAATTAAAAAGGAAGGAAGGAAGGAAGATTGGTAGATACCTCTCCACACCCAGATCCAGCTGCAGTGGTTAGGACTAACTAACTAGGCTTTCAGTGGGAGTGAGTCAAGTGTAGGCAGGGCAGGTAGTCATCAGGAATGCATTCAGAGATCAGCCCTAAGAAATGGGCCCAGTGAGGAGAAGACAGGCCAAGTATGCACCGCTTGTCATGGCAAGCCAGGGGCCACAGGAAAGAGTCCCCTGTCTCTTGAGCTAAAGAGGCAAGACTTCTCAGACGGCTGAGCTAGTCAGGGCACAGATGCAAGCTCGGGAGCTGTGTGTGCAGGGCTCCCAGAAGCTGGAAGCAGAGCCAGCAGTTAGCCTCCGCAGTACAGCAAGTCCCTATCACAGAAGACAAGCGTGCAGGACAGGGGACTCAAGTCCACAGTCTGCTCACTACCGCTTCTAACTCCAGCTCCAGGGGATCAATGGGGTGAGAGAGATGGCTCAGCTGTTAAGCGCTGGTTCCTCTTGCAGAGGACTTGGTCTCATTTCCCAGCACCCACATGATATCTCACAGCCATTTTGTGCCCTGTTTCTAGGGGATCTGACACCCTTTGGCCTCTGTAGGCACCAGTCATACATGTGGTATGGTCAAATACTCACATATATAAAATAAATACTTTAAAAAAAATTTTTTTTAAAGATTTATTTTATTTATTATATGTAAGTACACTGTAGCTGTCTTCAGACACTCCAGAAGAGAGCGCCAGATCTCGTTACGGATGGTTGTGAGCCACCATGTGGATGCTGGGATTTGAACTTATCACCTTCGGAAGAGCAGTCGGGTGCTCTTACCCGCTGAGCCATCTCACCAGCCCCACTTTTTAAAATTTTAAAAATAAATCTTTTAAGACTGAGCGTGGTGGTTACATGCCTTTAACCTGAGCTCTTGGGAGGAAGAGGCAGGCAGATCTTTGGGAGTTCAAGGCCAGCCTAGTCAACATTGTTCATTCTAGTACAGCCACAGGGCTACATAGAGTGATCCTGACTCAAAAATAAATGAATAGTAAACAGATTAAAAATAAAAATAAATCTTTGCCAGGAGGTGGTGGCACACGCCTTTAGTCCCAGCACTTGGGAGGCAGAGACAGGTGGATTTCTGAGTTTGAGGCCAGCCTGGTCTACAAAGTGAGTTCCAGGACAGCCAGGGCTAGACAGAGAAACTCTGTCTCAAAAAAAAAAAAAAAAAAAAAAAAAAAAAGAAAGAGAAAGAAAGAAAGAAAGAAAGAAAGAAAGAAAGAAAGAAAGAAATCTTTAAAAAAAAAAAAAAAAGCGGGCTGGCGAGATGGCTCAACGGGTAAGAGCACCGATTGTTCTTCCGAAGGTCCTGAGTTCAAATCCCAGCAACCACATGGTGGCTCACAACCACCTGTAATGAGATCTGGCACCCTCTTCTGGTGTGTCTGAAGACAGCTACAGTGTACTTACATATAATAAATAAATAAATCTTTTAAAAAAAAAAAGATGCTTCCTTTAACAACAACACAAGGAAACCTCAAAGCTGGGGTGCAGGAACGGCTCCGCAGGTAAAGGCATTTCACTGCCAAAATTCACAACATGAGTTCAATCCCAGAGGCCCACATGACAGACGGAGAGAACCAGCCAACCAATTCTCACAGGTTATCCTCTGCCTCTCCCCACCCATAGGCACATACTCATGCATGCACACACATGTAAACAATGAACTAATTAAATAGAGGGCCAACAAGCTACCTAAGCAAATAAAGTGCTGCTGCTGCTGCTGCTGCTGCTAGAGACGTAAGGTGGAATATGTGGAGGAGGAGAAGCAGAATCAATGAGGGTCTAAGAGAGGACTTTATGGAGGTGTTGGTTCTGAGCAGGACTGTGAAGTGGGAAGGTGAATGTAGTTTACCAGAAGCTGATAGAATTGGTGCATGACCTTAGATACACACAGGGTCAGCCGGTAAAGAGGACAATAGTTCCATTGTGAATGAGTTGAGGGCTTGGAGAGGCAGGAGTGGGGGTGGGAAATGCGGCTGGAGAGACAGCTGGGGTTACTTATAGAAGACTTTGTGTGTCAGGTTTTATTTCAAAGGTGACTTAAGTCACCAGGGGACTTAACACACAGGTGATGGCCTGAGAAGGATGACTTCTACCTGTTGACTGAATAGGTAGGAGGACAGGAGTGCAGGCATGAGCCTTGCAGAAATCAAGGTTGAAGCTAAGGCATGGCGGTGAGGATATAAAAGAGGGTTCAATATAAAATGTTGAAGAAGGCTGGAGAGATGGCTTAGTGGTTATGAACACTGACTGCTCTTCCAGAGGTCCTGAGTTCAATTCCCAGCTACCACATGGTGGCTCATAACAATCTGTAATGGGATCTGATGCCCTTTTCTGGTGTGTCTGAAGACAGCTACAGTGTATTCACATACATAAAATAAATAAATCTTAAAAAAAAAAAAAAAAAGCCGGGCATGGTGGTGCACGCCTTTAATCCCAGCACTTGGGAGGCAGAGGCAGGTGGATTTCTGAGTTCGAGGCCAGCCTGGTCTATAGAGTAAATTCCAGAACAGCCAGGGCTACACAGAGAAACCCTGTCTCAAAAAAACCAAACCAAACCAAACCAAATAATAATAATAATAAAATGTTGAAGAGACCCTGGTGTGGCACATGCTGTTAATCTGGTACTCCAGAGGCAGAGGCTGGTGGATCTCTGAATTTGAAGCCAACCTGGTCTACATATGGAATTCTAGGCCAACCCGATCTATATGTGGGGTTCAGGTGAGCCAGGATTACATTGTAAGCTTTTAATTTTTTTTTTTTTTTTGGTTTTTCGAGACAGGGTTACTCTGTATAGCCCTGGCTGTTCTGGAACTCACTCTGTAGACCAGGCTGGCCTTGAACTCAGAAATCCACCTGCCTCTGCCTCCCGAGTGCTGGGATTAAAGGCGTGTGCCACCACGCCTGGCCCATAAACTCTTAATTTTAAATAAGTAAGTCAATAAGGATGATACGCTGAGACCTGGTAACTGAACACGAGAAGGAAGGACAAATCTTGTTACCTCTTAGATGGGGAGACAGAAGATTGGAGGGCTGAGGCTGGAGAGGGGCAGAGAGGGACTGGGGAAGCTGTGGCCAGAGGGCATAGTGGAACTGCGGAGGAGTAAACGCAGCAGTGGAGAGTTCCTGACAGCTGGCTTCCATGCCACACGCCAGGGAGAAAAGGTTCCGAGAACTGCTCATAGCTGGAAATTCCCCCAGACAGTGCCTTAAAGTTTCCATCCACAGTCACGAATGAGGATGGTCCATCCCAGGGAAAGGACTGGCAAGATGGAGCTGAGCAAGGCAGCTTCTGGCACAGTACCAATCTGTGGCACAAGTCATAGCTCCTTAGGCTGAGAAACTCATGTACCTCTGTCTGTTACAGAGTCTCAGGAGGTGACAGTGTTAGTGTCCCTGGGTTATAGATATAAAAAGGAAGACCCAAAGAAGGAGGTGACTTGTCATTACATAGGAAGATGGTGGTGGAGTAGGATTTCAACTTCAGTTCCCAGGTACTCTCATTCCAAGCCCGTGGTTCATGCCTGCTGCACTCCAGTGCCTTCCAATGTCTCAGGGAGTGGCCCAGGGAGGGACTCCCAAGGCTTATCTTTGGTGAGAGTGGCATCCAGTGTCTGGTATCCATGAGTGATTACAAACGTTTTTTTGTTTTTTTGTGAGAACAGCATCTCATGTAGCATAGACTGACCTTGTACTTGTTATGTAGTGGAGGACAACCCTGAACTTTTATCCTTCTGCCTCTATTTGCTGGATTCTGGATCACAGATGTGCATCCACACAGTTTCATGCAGTGCTGGGGTGGAACCCTCGAGTGAGTGAGTGTGCATATGCATACATATGGAAACTGAAGGTCAAGATTAGGTATCTTTCTCAGTTGCTCTCTATCTTATTATTTTTTTTAAAGATTTATTTTATTTATTATATGTAAGTACACTGTAGCTGTCTTCAGACACTCCAGAAGAGGGCGCCAGATCTCGTTACGGATGGTTGTGAGCCACCATGTGGATGCTGGGATTTGAACTTATCACCTTCAGAAGAGCAGTCGGGTGCTCTTACCCGCTGAGCCATCTCACCAGCCCTCTATCTTATTTTTTTAAAATATTATTTATTTAATGTATATGAGCACACTGTAGCTGTCTTCAGACACACCAAAAGAGAGTGTCAGATCCTATTACAGATGGTTGTAGCCACCATGTGGTTGCTGGGAATTGAACTCAGGATCTGGAAGAGCAGTCAGTGCTCTTAACCGCTGAGCCATCTCTCCAGCCCTCTATCTTATTTTTCTTTCTTTATTTCTTTACTTATTTAGTTATTTTGAGATGGGGGGTCTCACTAATGTAGCTTTGATTGTTCTAGAACTCAATATGTAGACCAGGCTGGCCTCAAACTCAAGATCAGCCTGCCTCTGCTCCTAAGTGCTGGGATTAAAAGTGTGTCAAATCCAGCTCTTTTAATTTTAAAATGTTGTTATTATTAGTGTGTGGGTGCACAGTGTGAGTGTATGATGTGTGGTGTGTGTGTCCTGGCATGTGTGTGGAGGTCAGAGAACCACTTTGTGGAGTTGGTTCTTTCCTTCTATCTTTCCTTGGGGAGCAGGGATAGAATTCAGATTTAGTGTTTTTACCACTGAACATCTCCCTGGCCTTCTCCACCCATTCTTTGCTATAGGTTCTTATTGAACCTGCAGCTTATCCATTGGGCTAAGCTGGGTGGTAGTAAACTCTAACTCTAGGACCTGTCTGTCTCTGTCTCCCATCCACTCCCAGTGCTAACACTAGGGTTACAGATGAGTTTAGCACAATGCCGAACTTGCATGGTACTGGGGATCTGAACTCGGGTCCACAAGCTTGCTTGGCTGCACTTTAGTAACTGAGCCCCAGTGTTCAAGAGAAAAATCTTAGCTGGGTGTGGTGGAGCATGCCTTTAATCCCAGCACTTGGGAGGCAGAGGCAGGAGGATTTCTGAGTTCGAGACCAGCCTGGTCTACAGAGTGAGTTTCAGGACAGCCAAGGCTACACAGAGAAACCCTGTCTCAAAAACAAAAACAACAGCACTCGGGAGGCAGAGGCAGGCAGATTTCTGAGTTCGAGGGCAGCCTGGTCTACAAAGTGAGTTCCAGGACAGCCAGGTCTATACAGAGAAACCCTGTCTCGAAAAAACAAAAAAAAAAAAAAGAAAAAAAAAGAAAGAAAGAAAGAAAAGAAAAAGAAAACAAAAAACAAACAACAACAACAACAAAAAAAAAAACAAGAGAAAAATCTTTTGAAAGTTAGATGTGTTTCTTAAACTTTTCTGAAGCCTCCTGGCAGGGTATTGGTATAGAGACAGGGTGAGAGTTTAATGTTTTCAATGAGAACATGGCTCTGTTGAACAAGAGATTCAGCAGTAGATGGTGCTGCATTCCTTGTGATGCGATTCTGCATGTGGGATTGTGATTTTGTGATTAAAAGCAAGCAGATGGGGTGAGTGAGCACCTCACCCGAATGCTTGGAACCTGAAGGTTTGCCTACGCATCATAAGATATCATGGATGGTGCCCAAGTGAAAACGTGACACCTATACACAGTTTGTACATGTATGTTTATCCGAACGTGTGTATCTGAGTGCAGGCGCATGCATGAAATCATGTGTCAGGTTGTGTAATGTTCCATTTGTGAGCACCATGTTAGTACTCAGAAGTTTGGGGACTCACCATGGTGGCACAAGCCTGTAATCCCAGCTCATAGGAGGCTGAGGACAGAGATTGCTGGAAATCTGAGGCCAGCCTGCATTAAATATTGAGATTCTGGCTCTAAAGACAAAAAAAAACGAGGCGTGGTGAGGAGGAGAAGGGGGCGATGGTTCAGAGGTTGAGTGCTCCCTGTTCTTACAGAGAATAGTTTGGTTCCTGGCATCTATGTTGGGTACATTTTAGATTCAGTGTCCTCTCCTGGCCTTCATGTGCACCCACACTCATGTACACATACCTAGACACAGACTCACATACAGACACAGGATAAGAAGTAAAATAAGCCTTTAAACCAAGTGTGTGTGTGTGTGTGTGTGTGTGTGTGTGTGTATTTTCCTGAGGAATTTGCCTAGCATGTATGAGGGCTTCATACATGCTAAGCAAATGCCCTACCACCAAGCTATAGATCCTCAGTCCTTTTATCTGTTTTTTTTTTTAAGTTTTTTTTTTTTAAGATTCATTTATTATGATAAATAGGTACACTGTAACTGTCTTCAGATGCACCAGAAGAGGGCGTCAGATCTCATTACAGGTGGTTGTGAGCCACCATGTGGTTGCTGGGATTTGAACTCAGGACCTTCAGAAGAGCAGCCAGTGCTCTACCCGCTGTGCCATCTCGCCAGCCCCCCTTTTATCTGTTTTTTAATCAAGTAACTAATTTTGTTTTTTGTGGGGGTTTTTGTTTGTTTGTTTGTTTGTTTGTTTTTTGTTTTTTGAGACAGGGTTTCTCTGTATAACCCTGGCTGTCCTGGAACTCACTTTGTAGACCAGGCTGGCCTCGAACTCAGAAATCCACCTGCCTCTGCTTCCGGAGTGCTGGGATTAAAGTCGTGCGCCACCACGCCCGGCTGGATTTTTATTTTTTTAATGGGCTCATTCTGTAGTTCAAGATGACCTTGAATTCAGGCCAGTCCTCCCACTTGGTCCTCCAGGTGCTGTAATTCTGAGCATATGTCATCACTTAGAGAGATAGAACCTCTGGGTAGTTTTGGTTGTTGTTTTTGGTTTTTGAGACGAGGTCTTCCTCTTTTATGTAGTTCTGGTTGGCCTGGAACACTCAGCTGGCTATTTTTTGACCTAGAAGTAGAATGATGGGGTGGGTTAAGTGGGCAAAGATGCTCCCCTCAAAGCCTGGTGACCTGAGTTTGATCCAGGACACACATGGAAGGAGAAAGCATCTCCTTTAAGTTGTCCTCTGACCTCCACAAGTGAACTGTGGCACGTATGTGTGCCACCCCACCCCCATGATAAATAAATACATATTTTGACAGTAGGTGTTGTGTGAGCTGAGGAGATTTAGAAGTTTGTAGAGTAAAAATAAAGGGATATTTGAGCACCTGCATGGGGCAGGGTCTGCCACAGTGTCACAGTGAATGTCCAGCATCTGAGCCTGGGCTTGCATGGAAGGACATGAGCAGTGTGGGTGGCAGGAGGAAGTGAATCCCAGACAGATGGAGCAGCAAGAGCAAAGAAAACCCTTGGCGTGGCAATGAGCTTGACACCAAAGAAGGAAGAATGGCCAGGCCAGGATGTGTGGGGCCCAGAGGCCCAGGGCAGGCAGGGCCTTCTCAACCCTTGCCTCTGAGGGTGAGGTTTATTCTCAGAGCAGTGGGAAGCTATGTGAAAACTTGGAGCAGAGAAGTGACCCCATCTCATACACTTGTGTACTTTAAGATTTGCTGCGGCTGCTCTATGGGAGACCAACAATGGGACTCATATAAGGAAGCCCACAAACAGGAAGCTGCTGCTGTAGTCTTGATAAGAACTCCTGGACATGGTTTGGAAGGCAGAACTCGCTTCAGTTGTTCAGTGAGTTAAGTGTATGTGTGAACGAGGAAAGGCCTTGGTGCGGTTTGTTTGCTTGTTTTAGGTCAGTTCTAAGTAGCTCAGGTTATCCTCCTACAGCAGTGGTCTCCCAAATACTGAGATTACAGGTCTGTCCCATCCTGCCAGTTGGAGCCCTACGTCATTTTATTGTCTTGTTTTGTCAGCTGTACACGATTGCCCAGGCTGGTCTCACGAGGCAGTTCTGCCTCAGCCTCCTGAGCACAGGGATTACAGGCATATGCTTAAGCCCATGAGTGTGAGATTTTTTTCTCTGATCAGCTGGTTGAATGCTGGTGCCTTTTACTGGGATGCAGGAGGTGAAGCCAGGACATGGGAGAAGGAACTGGATGGAAATGAGGTGGAAGGTCTAGAACAGAAATGCAAATCTGAGACTTGGTTTAGTTGTTATTTGTGTGCCATGAGGCAAGTTGGTTTTTTTTTTTTCATTAGTCATACAGTTTTCTAGAGCATCCCAGGGCAAACTGGAGCAGTCTGACTGGAGAGCTCCCTAAAGGCCCTCAGGTCACTAGCATCACACAGAATACGTGGGCTCACAGTGCAATTTGTGATTTGGGGCTTTTCCTCCAGGGTCTTAAGTGATGTAGATGTAGATTCTTTTTTTTTTTTTTTTTTTTTTTTTTTGAGACAGGGTTTCTCTGTATAGCTCTGGCTGTCCTGGAACTCACTCTGTAGACCAGGCTGGCCTTGAACTCAGAAATCTGCCTGCCTCTGCCTCTCTAGTGCTGGGATTAAAGGCATGCACCACCACGCCCGGCGGAGATTCTTAAGGTATTTAGAAAACTTCACTCTGCTTTTCCTGCTGGATGGTCTCCCTGGTGGGCAGGACACTCTCTTGAATCTGTTTTGTGTTTTTTTTTTTTTTTTTTTTTTTTTTTTTTTTGTTTTTTCCAGACAGGGTTTCTCTGTTTAGCCCTGGCTGTCCTGGAACTCACTCTGTAAACCAGGCTGGCCTCGAACTCAGAAATCCGCCTGCCTCTGCCTCCCAAATGCTGGGATTAAAGGCGTGCGCCACCACTGCCCGGCTCCTGAATCTGTTTTAATTTTATGTTTTATTTGTCTTTGAGGCAAAGCTTTAGCCCTAGTTGTCCTGGAACTCACTATATTGACCTGCTAGCCTTGAACTCAGAGATCTGCCTACTTCCTTTTTTGTTTGTTTGTTTCTTTTTGTTTTTGTTTTCTTCAAGAAATGGTTTCCCTGTGTAGCCCTGGCTGTCCTGGAACTTGCTCTGTAGACCAGGCTGTCCTCTGCCTCCCAAGTACTGGGACTAAAGGCATGTACCTCCAAAACAAAATGTTTTAGCTAAAACAAAAATTTTCAAAGCTGAATATGGTGATATATTCTTTTTTTTTTCCTTGTTCCGGTCAACCCCGCTCACTCCGCTTGACCCCGCTCGCTCGCTCCCGGCCGCCCCTGTACGGCCTCCACTTGTTCCAGCCAGCCCCGCTCGCTCAGTCGGCCTCGCTCGCTCCGATCAGCTCTGCTTGCTCTGGTTGGCCCTGCTCGTTCCGGCCATCCCCGTTCGGCCCCGCTAGCTCCAGCTCCGCTCGCTCCGGACAGCCTTGCTCGCTCCAGTTGGTCTCTCTGGTCCAAGGATTCATTTCTTATTATTCTTCATAAGTACGCTGTAGCTGACTTCAGACACACCAGAGGAGGGCGTCAGATCCAGCTCCGCTCGCTCCGGACAGCCTCGCTCGCTCCAGTTGGTCTCTCTAGTCCAAGGATTCATTTCTTATTATTCTTCATAAGTACGCTGTAGCTGACTTCAGACATACCAGAGGAGGGCGTCAGATCTTGTTATGGGTGGTTGTAAGCCACCATGTGGTTGCTGGGATTTGAACTCATCACCTTCGGAAGAGCAGTCGGGTGCTCTAACCTGCTGAGCCATCTCACCAGCCCCCGGTGATATATTCTTTATTCCTAGTACTTGGGAATCAGGGGCCAAGTAGATCCTTATGGGTTCGAGGCCACTATGTAGGGAAACTCTGTCTCAGTACACATGCAAGAGGACAGTTAGGGAGAGATAATTCTCTTCTTTCTCCATGTGTGTCCTATGGGGATTGAACTCAGATTGTCATGCTTGCTGTCAAGAGCCTTTACCTACTGAGCTTCTCACTGGACAGCGTATCTCCATTTTTCTAGGCAAGGTCTTATCAAAGCTGACAGTTCCTCCATGTGCAACTTGTCTGACATTTTCTTAAGGCAAGGCACGGAGTCTCCTTGCCTGGTTTCCTTGTGTTCCCAATTGCATTTATGAAGCAAAGGGCCCATGTGGAGGGGGTAGAGAGATGGCTAAGTGTTAAGAGCACTTGACACACTTGCAGAGGACATGGGTTTAGTTTCCATATGATGGCTCACAGCCATCATCTAACTCTAGTTTCAGGGGGTTCTGTGCTATCTTCTAATCTCCTCTGGCACCGGGCACACAGGTGGTGCACATACATACATGTAGGCAAGACCTTCCACACATAAAATAGAGCGAGAGAGAGAGACAGACAGACACAGACCCTGACCCACTGACCCATGTGTGTAGTTTTTAAGATCCAGAGACCAGGGCTGGGGTGATGGCTCAGTGGCTAAGAGTGTTTGAATCCCCAGCAGTTAAACTCCGAGGGCAAATGAGGTTAGGAGCCGAACAAGAGAACAGCTAGGGAAGAGGTGCTTTGCTTAGGACCTTGCTAGGACATCTGGTGGAAAAGGGAGGAATCCCCAAGGATTGGTTTCCCAAAGGAAGCAATGATATCCATCAGGTATTTACTGAAGGAGGTGAAAGTGTATGATGCTACAGGCTGTGCTAACTGGGCTGCATTTGGCCAGCCACATGCTTATCAGTTACCATAAGCAGCAGTTAATGGAAGATTAGAGATGAGGCTGGGCCCTAGAAGCCTGAGATGAGGCTGGGGGCAGAAGATTGAAAGGGCACAAGCCAAGAGCAGAGGCTGGACAGAGGTAAAGCTTTTCATGAGGTTTTGATCTCAGCTCCCAACTCTAAAATCTTTTATATTTTAGAACTTTTTTTTTTTTTCTCTTTGAGACAGGGTTTCGCTATGTAGTCCTGGCTGTCATGGAACTTGCTCTCTAGACAAGGCTGGCAATGAGTTGAAGGGTCTGCCTGCCTCCGCCTTCTGAGTGTTGGGATTAAACTATGCGCCACATAACTGTCAGAACAGTTTTATTTTTCTGTGAAAACAGTACAGAAAAGATGTCCACAAGCCGGGCGTGGTGGCGCATGCCTTTAATCCCAGCACTCGGGAGGCAGAGGCAGGCGGATTTCTGAGTTCGAGACCAGCCTGGTCTACAAAGTGAGTTCCAGGACAGCCAGGGCTACACAGAGAAACCCTGCCTCGAAAAAACCAAAAAAAAAAAAAAAGAAAAGAAAAAGAAAGAAAAAGAAAAAGAAAGAAAGGGTGTCCACATCAGTTTCCCGCATCACGATCTTGTACCAGCAGTGGCACATTTGCTAACAGTATGAGATCCATGTAGACAGACTATTGTTGTTGTTGTTGTTTTTGTTATTATTATTATATTTATTTTATGTATATGAGTACGCTGTAGCTATCTTCAGACACACCAGAAGAGGGCATCAGATCCCATTACAGATGGTTGTTAGCCACCATGTGGTTGCTGGGAATTGAACTCAGGACCTTAGGAAGAGCAGTCAGTGTTTTAACTGCTGAGCCATCTCTCCAGCCCTAACAGATTATTATTAACCAAAGTGCACACTCAGATTTCCTTGGACTTTTACTGAATGACTTTCTACCCATAGTCCAATCCAGGACTCCCATGACACTGAACTATCCTATGTCCCCTTAGTTTCCTCTGATCTGTGACAGTTTCTTAGTCTTGCCTTGCTTTTGATGACCGTGACAGCTCTCAGGAGTACTTCCTTTTGTCCTTAAACAGGGATTCTGAAGGGAACAGTCTGTCCCTCAGGGATGTAGGTTATCAACTTGACTTATCACAGGCGAACCTTGACCACCTAGCTGAGGAAATGCCTGTCACACTTCTGTTTCACAGAGCTTGGACTTTCCTTCTTTGCGGGCTTCATTGTTTGGAAGGAAGTCACTCCACACAGTCCATCCTAAGGAGGAGGGAGGGAGTTAGCTTCCTCTATGAAGGGGAAGCTGCTATGTGCGTTATTTGGAATTCTCTTTGGGATATTTATGTCTTCTCATTTGTTTTATCATCCCTTGATGATGATGATGATGATGATGATGATGATGATGATGATGATTTTTACATATTTTTAGCACTTTCCTACTTTTTAGCACTGTCAGGTATTTAAAGCTTACTTTGTGTGTTTTGTTTCTTAGTCCTTATAAAGCAAAACTTCTTAGGAGCCCAGTTTTGGAAAATAGTATCAGAAGCTAAGGTCTCAAATCAGATGTGCATGCTGCTCTTGTGTATTCTTGCTTCTCAGAGGACAGCAAAGGACTACAAAGGACTATGTGTGTGTTAGGGGCGGGGAGGGGGGGTCTCATGTGTTCTACACACAAATTCACTGTGTAGTTGAGAGTGATTTTGAACTTGTGATCTTCCAGCCTCTGTTTCCCTAATGCTAGGGTTGATATAAACGACCACACCCAGTTTATATGGTCCTGGGGACTGAACCCAGGGCTTTGCATGCTGGACAAGCATTCTTGCAGTCCAGCAGCGTCCCCAGCCCTGTGTGAATTTTAGTTTAGTTTTAATCATGTGTATATGTGTGAATATATGACCTGTGTTTTGTAGGTGCCCTGAGAGGCCAGCAGCATAGCTGGAGTCGCAGGTGGTTCTTTCTATATCTGAAATCGTGTAGTAAGCTAACTACTAATTCATACTGGCACTTCTTTTTTTTTTTTTTCCTTGTTCCGGTCAACCCCACTCGCTCCGCTCGACCCTGCTCACTCCTGCGAGCTCCACTCGTCCGGCCAGCCCCACTCGCTCCCTGGCCGCCCCCGCTTCATAAGTACGCTGTAGCTGACTTCAGACGCACCAGAGGAGGGTGTCAGATCTTGTTACAGGTGGTTGTAAGCCACCATGTGGTTGCTGGGATTTGAACTCATCACCTTTGGAAGAGCAGTCGGGTGCTCTAACCCACTGAGCCATCTCACCAGCCCCCGTACTGGCACTTCTAAGTCTAACCCATCACCACGTGGATCTTTCTAGCTCTCTGTTTTTGCTCGTCTGAACCGTCCTGCTTCAGTAGTGGGTCACCTGACTTACATTATCCACCGTCCCTTTCCCCGGTGCTCATGGGCAGTAGGCCCACAGTTGTTAACCTGTGCCCCGTCTTAACCGCATTCTGAGTGGGAGCACTGTGCAGTGGCTTCCCATTTGCCAGGCTTATGGGCTACTCATCTCTTAAAGTTCTGTGGTTAACGCTTTTTTCTTTATCCCCATCAGCGCGGTGATTCCATTGATGTAGTCAGATGCCCATGTCATTTTCTCCATTCCACTCCAAGAGTCCCTGAGGTCTTTACGTGATTTTTTTTTTTCCTTTTATTTTTGATGGTGTTAGGGATCAAATTCAGGGCCTTGCACAGCTTGGTAAGCATTCTGCCGTTCAGCGGCACCCCCAGCCTATATGTTTTTGTTGGCTTTGTTTATTTTGTTTTTTGAACCTGAGTCTTACTATGTAGCTCTGGCTAGCCTGGAACTCACTAAGTAGACCAGGCTAGCTTAGAACTCAAAGAGATCTGCCTGCTTCTGTCTTCTGAGTGCTGAGATTAAAGGCATGAAAGTTGCCCTTAGATTTTTGAGATTGGGTCTCACCATGTGTCTTAGGTTGGCCTTGATGTGTATGTGCAGATCTAGGTGAATGAGGAAGACACAGTGTCTTCTGCAACTGATGTCTGTAGTCTGTGTTCCTAGAAGGGGGTGGAGTAGCTAAAATGGCTTTGTTTTCAGCAGCAAAGCCATTCAGGTGAGCTACCTTGCCTCCTCTGGCCATGCCCTGTGAGACTGCACCCGCACAACAGTTCCAGCCTTTGCGGAGTTTCTAAGCAGGATGCAGACTGCCAGGGATTTCCCAGTCATCATCTGAGGAGCTGTGGTCTGCATACTCAAAACACACTACTATACTTTAATTCCTTCTCTTTAGGTGGTTCTAATGTCGACAGCTCGAGACCAAATGGAAGGGGCCTGGACCAAAGCTCCGGGGCCAGGTGTCCGGAGAAACCAGAAAACTCTCTCACAAGGTAATGCAAGCCTCCCTCTTGTCTTCCTAGTGAGACAGTCTTCATTAGAGAATCAGCCCCACCATGCATAACATGAGTTGTTTTAAGTAGCTGAATCCTAAGAACCGTTCTAATGTATGGCCACAACGGACTTACTGTGTTTGCCAATCTGCGTGCTCTCACGGGACAGCTGTCTACATGAGAGTTTCATACTTTACTGTTTTATAGCTAAGGAGACCCAGGTGACAAGGAATTACATAAGGGGGTGGAGACGTCTTAGCAATTAAGAGCACTGGCTACTTTTACAGAGGACCCAGGGTTACTTTCCAGTAACCATGTGGCTCCAGGGAATCTGATGCTCCCATCTGAGGATTGCACTCATGTGTACGTACCCTTATGGAGACACACACATACTTAAAAACAATAAAACCGATCTGAAAAAAGAAAAGGGACTACCTAGGCTGGGTAGAGAAGATGGCTCAGTAGATCTAGCACTGCCTCACAACTTGAGGACCTGAGTTCAGATTCTAAGAACCCATATTGATTTCTTTTTCTTTTACATAGGGCACACAGTGCCTGCAATAGCCAGGAACCCCTCTAGAACTTGAGCTTGCAAGCACTCTAACTATCATGTAGAGATTTAGGAAATGATCTGAAGAGATACTTTGGCAATTTAGAACATTAGGATGCAATTGTGAGACCCAGATCTGCATCCCAACACCCAGGTAACAAACTAGCTGTTCAGTGAACACGTTTGTAACCCACGTCCCAGGACTGGGGATAAGGTACTGAGGTATGGGGACAGGAGGATCATTGGGACTTGCTGGCTTCTACCTTAGCTCACAAACAGGAGCCCCAGATTCAGGGAGAAAACCAGTCCAGTTTGTCTGAAGGTTAGGCAGAATGATGAAGGAGAAAACACACACACACAAACACACAGAGTTGGGGGTTATGTGTAGCGAAGGATAGAGATTATTTTTAAAAAGTTAAACCTGGCACAGAGGCAGGTGGATCTCTGTGAATTCAAGGACAGCTAGGTCTACACACTGAGTTCCAGGCCATTCCTCCACCCAGCAAAACCCTGTTTAAAACAAACAAACAAACAAACAAACAATATAGGAGACTGAACATGTTTGCTTCTACCCTCACATTCTTTTCATAACTTCTGCCTTGGAAAGCTTATTTTCCTTCACTCCTTCCGCTCCATGCATAATTATAGTTAGTGATTCTTATGTGTCTTATGCCCTTAGAGGTTGGAAGAGGGTGCCAGATATACTGGCACTGGAGTCATGGATGGCTGTGAGCCACCATGTGGGTGCTGGGAACTGAACCTGGTTTCTTCACAAGAGCAACAAGTGCTCTTAACCACTGAATCATCTCTCCAGTCATCCTTCCCACCCTCCTTATTGAGACAGGGTCTCACTATATAGTCCTGGCTAGTCTAGAATTTGATGCATAGATGAGGATAGCACTGCCTCTGCCTCCCTATTACTGAGATTAACATGAGCCAATGTGGCAGGTTAAATAAAAATGGCCCCCACAGACACATGAAGAGTGGTACTATAAGGAGGTGTGGCCCTGTTGGAGTAGGTGTGGTGTTGTTGGAAGAAGTGTATCACTAGAGATGGGCTTTTTTTTTTTTTTTTTTGGTTTTTTTGAGATAGGGTTTCTCTGTCTAGCCCTGGCTGTCCTGGAACTCACTTTGTAGACCAGGCTGGCCTCGAACTCAGAAATTCGCCTGCCTCTGCCTCCCGAGTGCTGGGATTAAAGGCGTGCGCCACCACGCCCGGCTTGAGATGGGCTTTTAAGGCCTCCAATGCTCAAGCCTGGGCAGTGTGTCACTGTCTCTTTCTGCTGCCTCCAGATCTGGATGTAGAACTCGCAGCTACTTCTCCAGCACCGTGTCTGCCTGCATACGGCCATTCTGCCTGCCACAGTGAAGATGGACTAAACCTCTGAACTGTAAGCCAGCCCCAATGAAATGTTTTTCTTTATAAGAGTTGCCATGATCATAGTGTCTCTTCACAGCAATAAAACCCTAAGACAGTCACCGTGCTATATAGTCTTACATAACCTTACTTGATATGCAAATAACAGTGGTGCTGCTAATACTCAGGTGGTCTCTTAGTTCTGTTGCTGTAAAGAGACTCCATGATCGCAGCAACTCTTATAGAAGAGAGCATTTAATTGGGGCTTACTTACAGTTTCAGAGATTTAGTCCACTATCATTATAGTAGACAGCATGCAGGCAGACACTGAGGCAGTACTTGAGAGCTACACCCTGATCCATAGGCAACAGGAAGAGAGCCAGGGCCTGGCATGGGCTTTTGAAACGTCAAAGCCACCTCCAATGAGATTCTTCCTCCAATAAGGCCACACCTGCTAATCCTTCTAAACCTTTTGCATAGGGTCATTCCTTGGGAACTATGCATTCAAAAATATGAGCCTTTGGGGGCCACTATTCAAACCACTACATATGCCATTTAGTCAGTGCTGGGAATGGATTTAAGAGCCTTCTATAGTTTAGTCTTTTAAGCCATCTCCAACAAGTTCCCTAGGTTGTAATGTAGGACCCTGGTAGGTGAATATGTCATTTTTTTTTTACATTAGCTCTTGAACAGTTTATATCCTGACTACATATACTGTATAACAATGCAATCTAAATTTCCATTGCCTTTTTATTTTTACTTACTCCAAGGGACACAGAGGACCTTACAGTCTTGTTCTGTGAGGCACAAAGATGCAGAAAGAACACCTACATCTGCGTTCTAGCCACTCCCTCCCTCCAGCAGGATGAGAGAATTTGACTTTAGTAGTACTGGGTGCTGAACCCAAGACCTTGTGCATACACATCAAGTGCTCTGCCTATTGAGCCATGTCCCTTCCTATTTTTCTTTTAAGGTCCCTTTGTGACATAAAATTCTATGAATGTAGAAAAAAAAATCTCTAGACCAATTATACCGTATAATCGACCTATCAGCTTACTTAATCTCCCATTTATTATTAGCAAATAAGTTTAACTTGGGCCTCTTTTGTTCTGTGATACAGGTGCTAATGTGTGGGAACATCTAGTTTTATATTTCTTTTTAATGAGTATTCATACCATACTCAAAATATGATTAAAATGCTTTTATTTTTCCAGACAGAATAAATCTAAGTCTGAAATTTCTGACATGGTTCGCTCCTCTACAATCACAGTATCCGACAAGGCTCACATTTTATCTGTGCAGAAGTTTGGGCTTCGAGACACAATGGTGAAATCACACCTCGTGCAGAAGGAAGAGAATTATACCTACATCCAGAACTTCAGGTAGCTAACTAGGTTCTCCACAGTTTTATTTCCTTTGGGACAGGGTGTCTCTGTGTAGTCCTGGCTGGCCTTGAACTCATTCTGTAGACCAGGCTGGCCTTAAACTCACAGAGATCTGCCTGCCTCAGCATATGGAGTGCTAGGATTAAAGGTGTGCATCGATGGTTTTTCAAGGCAAAATGACCATTCTGCTCTCTGACACTTCAGCATCTGCCTCACATTTGGAAGCAGATTACTCTGTTAGATGTTTTTCCTTTTCTTTTCTTTTCTTTTCTTTTCTTTTCTTTTCTTTTCTTCTCTTCTCTTCTCTTTTTTTCTTTTCTCTTTTCTTTTTCTTTTTTTTAAGAGTCATTTATTTTTTAAGCATTCTCGATTAATTTATATTTCTTTTACCTTACAAAACCTCTTTAGTTGCATTTACTAGTTGTTGATATTAGCACCTGCAATATTGGTGTCATGTTCAGAAGATTGAAAGAAAACATATAATAAATAAATAAATCTTAAAAAAAAAAAGAGTCATTTATTTTATCTATATAAATACACTGTAGCTGTCTTCAGACACACCAGAAGAGGGCATCCAATGCCCATTATAAATGGTTGTGAGCCACCATGTGGTTGCTGGGAATTGAACTCAGGACCTCTGGAAGAGCAGTGAGTGCTCTTAACCCCTGAGCCATCTCTCCAGCCTGTTTTCCCTTTTCAAAGAGTATCATTGTGCTCACTTCTCAGGGGTGTGTGGGGTAGGGCATCGGGTATCCCAGCTTGGTCTAGAACGTAAAGGATCAAGTCATCCTCCTGATCAGTCAGCTGTACAAATGCCAGGGTTACAGATACGTACTAGTGTGCCCCACTTCTGGTAGCTCTTCCTTGCTGGGTGTCTGACATCCTGTGTCCATAGGCAGGCTGTGTGGCTGATGGGCAGATGGCTGCAGCAGTGCTCATAGGGCTGGGGAGGACAGAGCAGAGGGCAGTGCCCAAGCCTCGAGTACCTGCCTGGGTTTCTATTCCCTTGCTCGTTCCAGGCCTTGAAGAAAACATTGACGTTCAGTAATCCTGTTAGCTGGGCTCACTGAATGCTAAAGGAATAAAGCTTTCAGAGTTCTGGAGCTTTAAAAACCTTTGCGCTGGGACTATAAGGTAAACTAACATCATTTCTAGGCATATGAGGAAGAAATGACCTCTGACCACTGGTGCCACTTTGCATAGTTTTCCTTTCAATAGCACTCACAAGGCAAACATTTGGTGGCACCCACAATGGCTATTTAATAGCTTGCTTGCTTTACCTACCTACCTACCTACCTTCCTACTTTATCTCTCTCTCCATCCACCCACCCACCCACCTACTTACCTACCTATCTAGCTGTTTATTTAAGACACTCTCTCACCAGGAAGCCATGGTTGCTGTAAACTCAGTATGCAATCCAAGTTGGTCTTGAACTCACAGCAGTCCTCTTGCCTCACTATCTCAAGTGCTGGGACTATAAGTGCCGTGCCACCACACCTGGGTCAGAGAAGACCTATATCATTTGCAGCTATCACAAAGGCAGACTGTCAATCACCCTTTGGTGCCGTAGTCATTGGTCTATATTAAACAGGGCATATCTTATGTCTCAAAATGTCATTCCATAATGACTGAGCCCTGACTTTCTGTTTCTGAATCACTGATTGTACCTCTTTGGCAACAGGTTTTTTGTGGGAACATACAATGTGAACGGACAGTCCCCCAAAGAATGTCTCCGGCCCTGGCTGAGCCACAGTGCCCTGGCCCCCGATGTGTACTGTGTAGGGTGAGTGCTTCTCCTCCATTCTTTTAGGTCTTAAGAATAGAGAGCCATGCTGAAGGAACAGGGGCTTGAGTCGAGCTGAGTCTTTGTGGCAGGTGAAGGGATTGAAACATGAGCTCAGCTCAGAGACAGCTGTGTCTCTGTTCAATGTTATTCTGATACACAGAGGTCTGGCCACGTCCTGTGTTTGGTATTTAAACGCTGATACAAATTTAGTATAACCTTCTGTTAGGAATTGGTGTGTCATTACTTGACATTCAACAGTTTTCGTTACAAAGCAAAGAATATTTTTGCCAGGGCAGGAAG
Organism: Mus minutoides; assembly: GCA_902729485.2. Lineage (NCBI taxonomy): Eukaryota > Metazoa > Chordata > Mammalia > Rodentia > Muridae > Mus > Mus minutoides. Next base: position 49,892 of record CACVCL010092285.1, read on the forward strand.
GTTCACTAAAGTCTCATCAATCAGTTTTATGAATGTGCATATGTGTGTATGTACATGCATGAAAGTAGAAACCATTGGTGAATCAGTCTGTTATTCCCCAGAAATAAGAGGGACAGACAAATAGACAGGGTCTGTCTCTCTAGTCTGGGATTTGGCCTGGAGGTTATGTTGACCAGGCCGCCTTGAAGTCACAGAGATCTGCATACCTCTGCCTACGCATATGGGTATTAGTGGTATGAGCCACTATGCCTGGCCCTGTGTTTGTTTGTTTGTTTGTTTGGTTGGTTTTACATGTATTCTGAGATCAAACTCAGGTCCTTGTATTTATAAGACGTTGCTGACTGGGTCATCTTCTCAGCCCCTTGTTTTATAGTTTTGAGAAAAGGTTTCACTATGTAGTAGTGGTTGGTTTAGAACTTGCTATGTGGACCAGGCTGGCCCTCCTGCCTCTGCATGCAAGTGCTGGCATTATAGGTGTGCATCATCATACCTGGCTTGTTCTTTCTTTTTTTTTTTTTTTTTTTTTGTGGTTTTTCGAGACAGGGTTTCTCTGTGTAGCCCTGGCTGTACTCTGTACCTCTGCCTCCTGAGTGCTGGGATTAAAGGCGTGCGCTACCACGCCCGGCTGAGATTAACTTTCTTTTTTTTCTTTTTCTCCTTGTTCCGGTCAACCCCACTCGCTCCCGCTGGCTCTGCTCGCTCCTGGCCACCCCCATACGGCCCCCGCTCACTCCAGTCGGCCCCACTCGCTCTGGCCGACGGCTCCACTCGCTCTGGACAGCCTCGCTCGCTCCGGTTGTTCTTATTATTCTTCATAAGTACGCTGTAGCTGACTTCAGACGCACCAGAGGAGGGCGTCAGATCTTGTTACGGGTGGTTGTAAGCCACCATGTGGTTGCTGGGATTTGAACTCATCACCTTCGGAAGAGCAGTCGGGTGCTTTAACCCGCTGAACCATCTCACCAGCCCAAAGATTTATTTTATTTATTATAAATAAGTACACTGTAGCTGTCTTCAGACACTCCAGAAGAGGGTGCCAGATCTCGTTACGGATGGTTGTGAGCCACCATGTGGATGCTGGGATTTGAATTTATCACCTTCGGAAGAGCAGTCGGGTGCTCTTACCCGCTGAGCCATCTCACCAGCCCCTTGTTCTTTCTTTCTTTCTTTCTTTCTTTCTTTCTTTCTTTCTTTCTTTCTTTCTGCAATGCTGTGGATTAAACACAGGGCACTAAAACGTGAGAGGCACGTGCTTTCCTACGGAGCCCACACTCAGCTCAGGCGTTAATCTCTCCACACTATCCTTGCGTGACAGTCCTGGGTACAGCTGGTGGGAGTGGCCGTGGGAGCCTGAATAACGTAGGGGACAGAGCTAAACCATAGGGTTTCTATAGACCAGACCAAACCAAACAAAACATGGACCCAGATTCCAACTCCAATTTACCACATAGTCTTTGTTGAACTAATGCTTACGGGTGTAAAACGGGGATGGAGAGATGCTTCCAACTAGTCCAGCGGCCAGGTCCTGGAGAGGAAATGAGCTCATGTTTAGTAAGTCCCACAACTTTCAGTTTCCTGGTTCTGTTCATATTTATCCCCCTGAGGGTCCTGGCGTTCAGCATGAAAGCAGGGACCCGAGCACCTGAGTAGATTTGGGAGGTGTTACCTGCATGCAGCCTTTCTCTGGTTCATTGGTTGCCTCTCCAATAGGTTCCAGGAGCTCGATCTGAGTAAGGAAGCCTTCTTCTTTCACGATACCCCAAAGGAGGAAGAGTGGTTTAAGGCCGTGTCAGAAAGCCTTCACCCAGACGCCAAGTATGCAAAGGTAAGTGAGGGGCCTGCAAGTCTGAGATAAATGTTCAGTGAACATTGTGTGTGTGTATTGTTCAACCCCACAGTCCTCCAGAGGGGCCTGTCTGAATGGAAAGACTCGGGGTCTTGACACTTCTAGGTGGGTTAGGGTATCATGTAGCATGCTCAGTGAGTGGAACAAACTACTTTGTGCCCTGGCCTGGAGGAGGAGGAGATGTGTTAGTATCTCAGCCAGCTCTCCCACCACATTTCCCTTGGGGAATTCTGGTTTCGAACTTCTGTCTGCGCCAGCCATCACTTGAGAATTGGGCTCTGTGTTCCAGGTGAAGCTCATCCGACTGGTTGGGATTATGTTGCTGCTGTACGTCAAACAGGAACACGCAGCCTATATCTCAGAAGTGGAAGCTGAGACCGTGGGGACAGGAATCATGGGGAGGATGGTGAGTCCCTGGTAATACCCTACAGCGCATCGTGGACCTTGACCCCTAATGATCTGACTCGGCTTCTGATGATGCGGGAGCCGTACGAGCCCACCTAGGATGCTGCAGTTGCAGGACAAGCTGTGCCCACAAGCAGGGCCGGATTGAATAAACAGTTTAAAAATCCAGCCAGTGCATTCTTCATCCTGGGAGTTAGTGCCAGAGCCTCTCTATGTAGCACGCTACAGACACTGTTTTAGCCGCCAAGGAAAACTGAGCCCCATAGGTTTGTAATTTCCTCTTCTTTTTGAGGCTTCTGGGGTCCTGCCCTTGGATCCTCCTGTAAGAGCTGAGCTTGACATGCAGCTGCCTCACCAGGGATATAGACACAAGAACAGAAGGTTGAGAGAGGCAGGCTCTGGCCTGAGTCCTTTACAGAAATGGCTAGTCATTTTGCTTAGAAATTTTTTTCTTAAAAGATTGATTTATTTATTTAATGTGAGTACACCGCTGTCTTTAGACACACCAGAAGAGGGCATCAGATCCTATTACAGATGGTTGCGAACCATCATCTGGTTGCTGAGAATTGAACTCAGGACCTCTGGAAGAGCTGTCAGTGCTCTTAACCTAGTTAAGCCATCTCTCCAGCCTCCCAAGATTTGTATTCTTATCTATAAGATATGGATAATAACCATTCTGAAGACAAAGACAAATCTGAAAGTCTGGAGTTTAAATGACTGTGGGGAAGTCCTTTCCACAGGGTAACAAAGGAGGCGTGGCCATCAGGTTCCAGCTGCACAACACCAGCATCTGCGTCGTCAATTCCCACCTGGCAGCCCACACGGAGGAGTACGAGAGGAGGAACCAAGACTACAGAGACATTTGTTCTCGAATGCAGTTCTCTCAGGTGGACCCGAGCCAGCCCCCTCTCACCATTAACAAGCACGAGTGCGTATGAGTTTCTTTTCTTCCTCGTCCCTGCCAGTGACTGCCAGGCTGGGTTCTCCATTGTGCCTGGGACTCGAGTGCTGGAGGCTGGGTGTCTGCCAGCTCTCATTTGTTTCTTGGAAATTCCTGGCTTCCTAAATTATCATCTGGAAGACCTGAAGCACCATTCCCAAGCACCCTTTGTCTTTGGAGAGGCACGGGGTGTATTCGCCTAGAAATCTGTCTTGAGTGAGTGCCAGGGGCAACGCAGCCCAAGAGCTCTCATCTGAGCAGTTTTAGGTTTCCACATCTGTCTGTCCTTCCAGGGCACGCACACTTGAGAGTGGTGCCTCGTGCTTTGTGCCTGCCCCTGCTCATTGATTCCAATGTCAAAACCACAGTGCCAGCCTCACAGAGCAGATCGCATTAGTTCTGCTTGTTCTTTTTTATTTCATTTATCACCAAAGCTTGCTATTTGTCAAATTTCAAAGCCTTGGATTTTCAGACTTTATGATCACAGTTCAAGTTTTTGGAACTTCTTTTATAAAGAGGAAGCCCCTGGGTCCTGTCCAGAGCAGTGGTACTGATTCTGGCTTGTTGGTATTTTGGAAGCTGACTGGATGGCTGCTCTTCTCCAGGGTTCCTATAGGGAGCATGTCTTCTCCACTGTGACGCTGCAGCTGGCCCTTTGTCTGCTTTTAGGCTGAGGGTGCATTTGTTGGAGAGATTGTACACTGTTAGGCAGATTATTTAATGACTTAGTGTTGGCTTCAGGTAGAGCAGTAGCGTTCATGGTGTGTCTGATGTGTGTCATCAGGAAGCAGCAGCGTTCATGGCGTGTCTGAAGTGTGTCATGGTGAAATGAACCATGTGACACAGCTCATCCCAGGAGTTCAGAGTAAGCCGGCTGTTGATGTGGTTGGCGAATCCAGGCTCTACTGTTCAAATCGAGCTTCGCTTCAAAAAATTCCATCTAGACCCAGGCTAAGAGTGCATTTGTGGTCTGGAATGTAGCATGGGGTCCCTGGGTGACTGGCCCTTTGTGACAATCAAGTTAGCAGTGCATTAGATGTGGGTGGGAAGGACAATTCTACAACAGCTAAGTCACTGTCCCACCGTGGGGCTTCTGTCCAATGCGTCCTGGATAGGGAGGGTGAGAGCCCTTCCTAAACCCTGTCCCCTCTGTGCTCTGCCCTCACAGTGTGATCTTGTGGCTGGGGGACCTCAACTACAGAATAGAAGAGCTGGATGTGGGGAAGGTGAAAAAGCTCGTGGAAGAGAAGGCCTTCCAAACCCTGTATGCGCACGATCAGGTACATGGCTACCATGTCTCCTCCACTGCGAGGGCACAGAGCCTAGTTTCTCCTCCACCATCTTGGTCCCCAGGACCCGATGCTGTCCACATGTGTGGCTGCATTCCGTCTGCATTTCTCTCAGTCGGCTCTGTCCTGGAAGCACCTTGTTTCCCTTGAAGTAAGAACACACACTTTCTCAGTCACTCAGGAGATCAGGAGTTGGGAACACAAGGACTTTATGTTATCATAAAGTTTTTCTTCAGTAAAGAAACTACTTGGTATATTTTAGGCAACTTAATTCTCTTTAGAATGAGTCCTCTGCTCCTGCCTCTTCCTCCTCACCAGTTTTCTCCAGTATGCGTAGACTCTCTCAGCTCCTCTCTTTACTCTGGTGAGTCAGTTCTGTGGCCTGCTGCTCCTACCATCATTTGATGTAGCATGTCTTTCTGAGAGCACCGGCCACTTCACAGGCTGAGAGAAGCCTGTGCTGACTTTCTTGGCTCTCCTCAGTAGATCTGAGACTTCTCAAGTGCTCAGAACTGTGCAGGACACGGAAGCTTGCTTTCTTTTCTGTCTGAGCTCTTCTGCTCTTGACAGCCTTGGCATCATTCGGTCTAAATCTTCGATTCTCCATCCTTTCCCAGCACAGAACAACTGAAGGGGAAGAATCTTAACTTTCTTTCTCTCTTTATGAAATCATTTCTTTATTGATTCATGGAATAGGAATAGTTTTCTCATGGGTCCTTCCTCTTTCAGGTAGGGCTTGGACTATGGATTGATGTTGTGGCCTCCACTAATCTCAGGTTTGACCCTTCATCCTGAAGGCTTTTTCCTCTTCTTTTGTACAGCTAAAAATCCAGGTGACTGCCAAGACCATCTTTGAAGGCTTCACCGAGGGTGAGATTACATTCCAGCCTACTTACAAGTATGATACTGGCTCTGACGACTGGGATACCAGGTGGGTATGAGGTCACATCAAGGGGCTAAGGAAATGGAAACTCAAGAACTCTGGGAAGCACTGGCCCTTGTGCACCTGAAGAGTATAAGGTCCTTGTGACTCTCCATGTTTTCCATGGTGGCAAAATATTTCCTCTCTAAGCCCACTACATTTCCACATTACTTCTTTCTGACTGCCTTAGGTGTTGTTCCATTATAGATTGACCTTTCTTTCCCTTTTTAAAAGATGTATTTGTTTTTATTGTGTATGTGCGTGTGTGCGTGTGTGTGTCTGTGTGTGTGTCTTTGTCTGCATATGTGTATGTGCACTGCATGCAGGCCTGGTGTCTGCAGAAGCCAGAAGAGGGTGCCAGATACCCTGGGACTAGAGTTACAACTCCAGCTGGTTGTAAGCCATCATGTGGGTGCTGGGAACTGAACCCAGGTCCTCTGTAAGAGCCACAAGTGCTATTAATAACTGCTGAGCAGTCTCTCCAGCTCGCCAATTGACTTTGAACTGTGTTTAAGGAAATGTGATGATTCCAGGTAAGCTTGTACTTGGTCTTGACATATTAGTTCATATTCCCTCCTTCCCTTCCTCCCTCCGTCCCTCCCTCCTTTCCTTCCTTCCTTCCTTCCTTCCTTTCTTCTTAGATTTATTATGTATACAGTGTTCTGTCTGCATGCATGCCTGTATGCCAAAAGATGGCATCAGATCTCATTGTAGATGGTTGTGAGCTGTCATGTGGCTGCAGGGACTTGAACTCAGGATTTCTGGAAGAGCAGCTAGTGCTTTTAACCTCTAAGCCATCTCTCCAGCCTCATAGTTAAGAATTCTTTTTTGTGTGTGTGTGTGGGGGGGGTTTCAAGACAGGGTTTCTCTATATAGCCCTGGCTGTCCTGGAACTCACTTTGTAGACCAGGCTGGCCTTGAACTCAGAAATCTGCCTGCCTCTGCCACCTGAGTGCTGGGATTAAAGGCGTGCGCCACCACACCCGGGTTAAGAATTCTTTAACAATTTTTACAGTATGCCACATAATGCTGGATATATTTGATTTGTATATCTTATTTCAACTTGTTAAGAGCTCATTGGGGTATATAAGGTTTATTATGAGACTGTGGACTGAGGTACACAAAGTCCAAGAGTCTCCCAAACAGAATTGGAACTGAGGCAGCCGAAATTCACAGCCTGTTCCCTTAAGCACTTTCAGTGAAGGACTATAAGGTCCTTATTCTCCTGTTGCTTTCTCACTTTCTCTCCACCTTCATCAGGACCGGGCAGAGCAGGGAGTCAGCTGAACTGCTTGTTGGAGCTTTCATAGTTGCTGTGGGTGATACCTATAGGAGAGCCTTTGGCTGCATGGATGCGAAGGCTCTGCCCTGTGGCTCCCTGCCTGAGGCTTGGCAATCACTGAACAGTGGGCCGTGAGGTTTCTGTGAGCATACCCGTGCGCACTTTGTATTTCAGTGAGAAGTGTCGTGCTCCTGCCTGGTGTGACCGAATCCTGTGGAAAGGAAAGCACATCAATCAGCTGAGTTACCAGAGCCACATGGCCTTGAAGACCAGTGACCACAAGCCTGTCAGCTCAGTGTTTGACATTGGGGTAGGTGGGCAGCTGGTTCTTATACCGGGGCTGCCTTTTGTCTTTCTGATATCCTCCTCTTAGCCTTGAATATGAGGAAGCTCCTTTTAGGAATTGTGTAAGGTCCTGGAGAGATGACTCAGATATTAAAAGCCCTTGCTGCTCTTCCAGAGGCTCTACGTTTGGTTCCGAGCGTGTTGCCCTGCTCAGAATCACCTGTAACTCCAGCTCCAGGGGATCCAGTGGCCTCTGCAGGAATTGCACGCATGCGGTACACAGGCATACATGGAGACAAAACACCCCCTTAGTCAGGGTTACTATTGCTGTGATAAAACATAACCAAAGCAACTTGGGGAGGAAAAGGTTTATTTAGCTTACATCACAGTTTATCAGAGGAGGAAGTTAGGACAGGAACTCAAACAGGGCAGGAATCTGGAGGCAGGAGCTGATACAGAGGCCATGGAGAAGGTTTTCATGACTTGCTCAGCCTGCTTTCTTTATACAACCAGGACCACCAGCCCAGGGGTGTGTCCCTGCCTCTAATGCCCCCCCCCCATCAATCACTAATTAAGAAAATGTCCTACAGCCTTGTCTTACAGCCCCATTTTAAGTGCTCTCTTTCTCTCTCTCTTCCTTTCTCTTCCTTTCTCTCTTTCTCTCTTTCTCTCTTTCTCTCTTTCTCTCTTTCTCTCTTTCTCTCTTTCTTTCTTTCTTTCTTTCTTTCTTTCTTTCTTTCTTTCTTTCTTTCTTTCTTTCTTTCTTTCTTTCTTTCTTCTCTATATGCATGTATATTTGCATGCCAGAAAAGGGCATCAGATACCATTATTCATAGTTTTGAGTCACCACATGGTTGCAAGGACTTGAACTCAGGTCCTCTGGAAGAGTAGTAGCTAGTGCTTTTTTTTTTTTTTTTTTTTTTTTTTTTTTTTTTTTTTTTTTTTTTTTTTTTTTTTTTTTTTTTTTTTTTTTTTTTTTTTTTTTTTTTTTTTTTTTTTTTTTTTTTGGTGTTTTTTGAGACAGGGTTTCTCTGTGTAGCCCTGGCTGTCCTGGAACTCACTCTGTAGACCAGGCTGGCCTCAAACTCAGAAATTCGCCTGCCTCTGCATCCCAAGTGCTGGGATTAGAGGTGTGTGCCACCACACCCGGCTCTAGCCAGTGCTTTTAACCTTTAACCACTGATCCATCTCTTCAGTCCGAGGCATTTTCTATTTTTTCTTTTTCTTTCTTTTTCTTTTTCCTTTGTTCTTTTCATATATATATAGTAGCTGCCTTCACATACACCAGAAGAGGGCATCAGATCCCATCACAGATGGTTGTGAGCCACCATGTGGTTGCTGGGAATTGAACTCAGGACCTCTACAAGAGCAGTCAGTGCTCTTAACCGCTGGGCCATCTCTCCAGTCCCCAAGGCATTTTCTCAATGGAGGTTTCCTTCTCTCAGATGACTTTAGCTTGTGTCAGGTTGACATAAGACGAGCCAGCAACATACTCATATACATAAAATAAAAATAAATACATTTTTTTTTTTCGAGACAGGGTTTCTCTGTATAGCCCTGGCTGTCCTGGAACTCACTTTGTAGACCAGGCTGGCCTCGAACTCAGAAATCCGCCTGCCTCTGCCTCCCGAGTGCTGGGATTAAAGGCGTGAGCCACCACGCCCGGCTCCTTATGCGTTTTAACGGCTGAGAACTTTTCTGTAGTAGGGATGAGCCATAATGTACTAATGTGTTTCTAAAGTGTTTATTTCTATTGCATGTGGTGCTACAGTGACCATCCTTCATGTATATTTTTATGTCTGTGCGTATTTCTATAGACAGATTCTTAGTGGTGACATTAGTGGTTCAAGGGGGATTATATCTTAGCAGGGTGGTGGTGCATGTAGTTTGAACGATTTAGAGGCCTGTGACAGGATTGCTTGAGTCCAGAGTTTGAGACTAGTTTGGGAAACATAGCAAGACTATGTATTAAAAAAAATTTTATTAGCATTTAAGAGGGAGTTCAGTAAATGTATGTGAAGAGACACACACAGTAAGGAAACTGCTTACAAGTGTGCTTTATTATTAGGGAGGTTTTTTTTGTTTGTTTGTTTGTTTTGATTTGATTTGTTTTCTGAGGCAGGGTTTCTTTGTGTAGCCCTGGCTGTCCTGGAATTCACTCTGTAGACCAGACTGGCCTCAGACTCCAAGATCCCCCTGTCTCTGCCTCCCGAGTGCTGGGATTCGAGGTGTGCACCACTCTTTTTATTGTGAACAAGAGAGGAAATATCCAGAGGCATCTGGAGTAGTCCAGAGCACAGAGAAAGAAGACTGGGTAAGAAAGAAGGAGAGCGTTATGGAGACAGTGAGAAAGGGATAGAGAACAGAGGGAAGCAAGACAGCGAGAGGACAGGAAGAGAGAGAGAGAGAGAGGGAGGGAGGGAGAGAGAGAGAGAGAGAGAGAGAGAGAGAGAGAGAGAGAGAGAGAAGCAGGCAGGCAGGCAGATCCAGGGAAGCAGATAGTGGGTTAATAGAAGGATGAATAGCTGGGTCAAAGAACAGGCCAACAGACTGCTGTGGACTTTGAAAGGTGTAACAGGTGCTTGTGACACTCAGGGTGCCTGGATGACAAGGCTGGGCCTTGATATTCTGATTAGGCACCACAGGTAGCCATGTGTCCCTTCCCCAGAGGTAAGGGACACTCCTTTAAGTAGAAGGGAACTGGTTTCACAAGTTCCTGAGGATTTTTTTTTCCCCTTGTTCAGGTCAACCCGTTGCTCTGCTCGACCCCACTCGCTCCTGGCCGCCCCCTTGCAGCCCCCCCCCCCCCGTTTGTTCTAGCCACCCCGCTCCCTCCAGTCGGCCCCGCTCGCTCTGATCGGCTCCGCTTGCTCCGGTTGGTCTCTCCGGTCCAAGGATTCATTTCTTATTATTCTTCATAAGTATGCTGTAGCTGACTTCAGACACACCAGAGGAGGGCGTCAGATCTCATTATAGGTGGTTGTAAGCCACCATGTGGTTGCTGGGATTTGAACTCATCACCTTCTGAAGAGCAGTCGGGTGCTCTAACCCGCTGAGCCATTTCACCAGCCCAGGATGCTTTTCTATAACCACAGGAAACCCTCCTATAGTCACAGCCTGAGCACATTTCTAGATATATGGACTACACCGAAGATTCATTTATTAGTGTCTACTCCCAACAGCTCTTACTAGTTTTAAAAGAAGATTTATCTACTTTTAGGTGACAGGGCTCACTATGTAGTCAGGCTAGCCTCAAACTGAGAGATTCGGATTAAAAGCAGATAACACCACACCAGGCAAGATTTATTTTTAACTTATGTGTATGAGTGTTTTGCCTGAATGCATACATGTATGTGCACTGCCTGGTGCTCCCAGAGACCAGTAGAGGCCATGACTCCCCTGGAAATAGAGTTATAGGTGGTTGTTAAGCCATCATATGGGTAAGGAAAACCAGGTCCTCTGAAAGAGAGCCTGTGCTCAGAACCACTGAGCTGTCTCTGCAGCCCTAGTTCTTATCATCTTATATTTCCACCAACTGCATGTGAGCTTATTTTTCCATAACCTTGCCAATAATTTTTCAACCTTTTTAGTTAATACAATGAGCAAAAGAGAGTGAGCACCAGGGGCTTCTGTGTTGCTTTGTGCCACCTACCTGTTCTCCAAGGTGTAGGGTAGATACGGATCAGAATCTGAAATTAGAGAAGGCCCTAAGACTGGGAGTGGTGGCTCTGGCTGTTAGGCTGTGAGTTGGAGGCCAGCCTTGTCTACATGCCTCCTCTGAAGTGGAGGAGGGCGTGGGGAAGCTAAGTAATGTTGCAATCGTTTTATGGTTGAAAATGAAAAGTATTTATAATTAGGGAGAGCCTGATACTCTTCCTTCTTGCTGATGAGCTTGGGTTAAAAGAGCTGAGAAATACATCTTTGTATCAAAACCATAGGGGGGAAATTCCCACTGTTGGCCTTTGTGTGGGGGCAAGCAGGACAGAAGTAGAAACCCAGTGTCTTTTGGCCAAGATCTAAGACCCAAGAGGAGGAGCCACCAGGACGTTCCGGTGTCCTCCTGCTAAGCAGGAGGCAGGCAGCCTTGACATAGCTGGGGGCTTCTTCTGAGTCTGTCACTGATTGGGTTACCTGTTAATGAACTAAATCTACTTAGCTTTCACTTCCTAAAATGCTGTCAGTGTCCGGTTCTGATTCCCCAAGCACACTCAACACTGAGAAAGAAAAATGTGGAGAAGGCTCCACACTCAGTCTCTAATGTTTCCCTCCCAGGTGAGGGTTGTCAATGAAGAACTCTACCGGAAGACCCTGGAGGAAATTGTCCGCTCCCTGGATAAAATGGAAAATGCCAACATTCCTTCTGTGACACTCTCTAAGCGGGAGGTAGGAAGACCCAGACCCTCTAAGAGTATTAGCATCAGGGGTTGGGAGTTGGCTCAGTTGGTAGAACCTGAGTTCAAGTTCTACAACTCATGTTGGAGTGGTAGTAGGGCCTTTATTCCCAGAATTTGGGTGGTGGTGGTGGTGGGGGCAGAACAAGTGGATCTTTGAATTCAGGCTAGCCTGATCTACAATGAGTTCCAGAGAGTCCAGGCCAGCCAGGGCTACGTACTGAGCCTGTCTCTGGAAACCACTGGAGTTCACAGGAAGACACTTAATGCTATAGCTGTGCAGCTCCTCTGCGGAGTGAGCTGATGCTCAGGTCATGGGGCAGTTTGAGAATGGTGTTTCAGAAATGGTTTTAGATGTAGAAGATGGAAACTTTGCTTCAAGAAATTTACTAATAAAACTATACTTGTGCTTTGGTCTGCACAGGCTACTGGTCTTCAGTGGCCACGTGCCCTCCCAGCTAAATACATTTCAAAGAGATGGTCCTTAGTTATTCCCGGTTAGGGTAGGTGCACAGCTCGAGAAGAGAACCTGATTGACTGGCCCTTGTTTGTTCTCAGTTCTGTTTTGAGAATGTGAAGTACATGCAGTTGCAAACCGAGTCCTTCACGATTCATAACAGCCAAGTGCCCTGTCAGTTTGAATTCATCAACAAGCCTGGTGAGCAGTCCTACTGTAAGCAGTGGCTGACAGCCAGACCCAGCAAGGGCTTCCTCCTGCCAGGTAACCCTTCCTAGTCTCTGCTTTCTGAATGCCCTGCCTATCCTTTTCAGTTTTCTAAATAAGCCTTTTGCTTCTGAATGCTTTATTCTCTGCCTAAAACTTTTATTTGTTCGTTTTGTTTGAGACAGGGTCTATCTATTATGTAGCCCTGGCTATCCTGGAACTCACTGTGTAGCCCAAGGTGACCCAAGGTGGCCTCACAGAGATCTGCCTGCCTCTGCTGGCTCTGAAATCACCCCCACCCCTTCCTTATAACTGAACTCACCCATATATAAAATGTGCTGAGGAGCGTGCGCTCAGTTGTAAGAACAGTGCAGGCACTTGTGTGCTTCAGTGCTGCTACTTTGGGAGTCATCTCCATTGCCTTTCTTCCTGTAATCAGTGATGCAAGAAGTGATGAGTAGTCATCTAGAAATGGTAGCATCTTCATCCTGTGGCAGGATTAAGGGTGATTCCTGGCCAGTTCCCAGGCAATAACGTCCCCAGATCTGTGCAGGGAATGTTTTCGTCTTACCTGGCCCAGGGCTGGTCCTCTGATCCATGCCTTCTTACTGGACTGCTTCTCCTGGTTGAAGCCATGCTCCTTAGTACTTGGGCTTCTTGAAGGTTTGTCTGTCCAGTGTACATGTGTTCTCTTCACATTTCCAGACTAGACTGTTCACATTTTATGCTTCTCCAGTGCCAAGCACACAGGTCCTTACTGGGTGGGTGATCTTGTTTCCTTCCTTAGCCTTTCTGTCTCACTCTCTGCCCTTCTGCCTTTTCCTCCTCATCTTGACTGCTCCCCAGCTGACTTGACTTTTACACTTTTCCTGCAGATTCGCATGTTGAGATTGAACTTGAGCTTTTTGTAAATAAAGCTACTGCCACAAAACTCAACTCAGGCAAGGACATGATTGAAGACATTCTGGTTTTACACTTGGTGCAGGGGAAGGACTACTTTCTGTCTGTGTCTGGGAACTACCTGCCCAGCTGCTTCGGATCTCCTATCCATACATTGTGCTACATGAGGGAGCCCATCTTGGATCTACCACTGAAAACTGTTAGTGACCTGGTGAGTAGCAGCAGGCCTCGAGGAAAAGACTGAGTACTTGGCTCACACACCTCATTTCTCTCTCTCTCTCTCTTTTTTTTTTTTTTTGGTTTTTTTGAGACAGGGTTTCTCTGTATAGCCCTGGCTGTCCTGGAACTCACTTTGTAGACCAGGCTGGCCTTGAACTCAGAAATCTGCCTGCCTTTGCTTCCCAAGTGCAGGGATCAAAGGTGTGCATCACCACACCCGGCTACACACCTCACTTTTATACCTACCTTCCTTGACATAAGAATTTTACAGCTTCCTTGAACTTGACAACAAGCTACCCCCGCCCCCAGGTCAAAATGACAGTGAGCTGTTTCTCCTGACTCTTGTTTTTTTTTGTTGGCCCACTTAGACTCACAGGTGCCAGTGTAAAGAAGCAACAGCAGCTGTGCTGGCCAGGGGGTTGAAGGTAGCCTCTCTTGCCTGCATCAGTGTTGGCTGCCCTCTGTCTTCTGCACATGGGCACTCAGCTTTCCAGAGTGAGCTCAAGCTTCTCCAGCTAGAGGCCAGAGCAAGAGAGAAAAGCTAAGTTAGTCCATGGCATAGCTGACAGCCCACACCATATCAATTCTGCCTTACTGTGTGGTTTGGAGCAAGTTGTGAAGCTAGCACAGATTCCAGCACAGAGAGACTCCCCCGCCTGCTGTGGACAGCTGCAGAAGATGGCCACACTTTCTAGTCTTTATGTGCATACTCGAGCATGCACACATGCGTGCAAGTGATGATAACAGAGCTCCATAGGCTGGCGCTTTATAAAGAATAGAGGTTTGGCTTTCACAGTTCTGGTGGCTGAAGTATGTGATAAACATCTCTTATGACTCACTTTCTTGGTGCATACATGACTGTCTCAGTGTCCTCTTGGTTTTCTTACGGCACACCAATCCCATTTGTGACCACACAACCCTCATGACCAGCCACCTACCAAAGCCACCACTACCAGATACTGTCGCATTGGTGGTTAAGATTCAGCATGGGAAGCCGGGCGTGGTGGCGCACGCCTATAATCCCAGCACTCGGGAGGTAGAGGCAGGCGGATTTCTGAGTTCTTGGCCAGCCTGGTCTACAGAGTGAGTTCCAGGACAGCCAGGACTATACAGAGAAACCCTGTCTCGAAAAACCAAAAAAAAAAGATTCAGCATGGGAATCTGGGTGGGATAGGGGAGACACATCGCATAAGCCTTCAGTATCCAGCAAACAGTGCAGTAGAGAAACTGAGCCACGATCCCGTTTCTACTGAAAGTTTTCATTTAAAAACATTATCATCTGGGGCTGAGAGGTATCTCAGTTGATAAAGTGCTTGCCTTGAAACTAAGAGGTCTTGAGTTCAGTTCCCCAGAACCCACATAAAAGATACATGTCTGTGATCTTTGGGGGATGGAGATAGGTTTTAGACAAATTGGAAGGTTTCAGGTTCAGTGAGAGACCCATGTCTCAAAGAGTAAGTGGAAATCAACTGTGGAAGATACTCAGTTGTCCTCTGGCCACCACATGCATATGAACATCCATGCATGTAACACACACACACACACAACAAATAAGTCATTGTACAGTACGTTTGCGCAGACACTGGAGGCTCCTATGGGACCATCCTGACACAAGGGAACAAGCCTGGCACCAATGTAGGTAATTTGTGCACTTTTCCCTTTGAATGCATGCTTTCAGTTAGGGACTCTTGAACTAGCCTCTCTATCATTGAATGTAGATGAAGATGGAAATTAAGGTATGGGGTTGTCACAGGTCATGTGGTGGGGGCGGCAGACTTGGAGTTTGGGCTTAGAGTTTTGGGCTCACGAGTGTGTGCTCTTCCTCACTGGGTCACACAGTCTCTCTGGTTCTCACAGATGCTAGAGGAAACTTGTTTTCTATGAAGTCAGGGCATATACCAGCCCATTCAGGAACTGGTTGCCCCCTCTCTCTCCCCGTCCTTAAAAACAATCACCTTTTGGTTACCCAGTTTACCAGCTGGGCTATTTATTTATTTATTGCCCCTGGAATGTCTGGTTAGAGGATTGAGACGTTGTCCTTTCCTGTTGTTTACTGTCCTATCATGCAGCCAGCCTGGTAGAAGTGCCACCTCATCATGACTTGTCATACTTTTTCTCTCTTTGGAGACGTTGATGTCAGTGCAGACTGCAGATGACAGGAGCCGGTTGGAGAACCCCATGGAAATCCCCAAAGAGCTCTGGATGATGGTGGATTACCTGTACAGAAATGCTGTCCAGCAGGTAGGTGGGGCCAGGCTGCCTTGAGAAAGACCTAGAACATTTCCAGTGGAAAGTTTTTGTTCCTTGGGGTCCACCTGCAGGTCATTATTCTGCCCCCAGGGGATTCCAGTGCCTGCTTGATACTGGGCGGGCCTCCCCAAGCCTCTTCCTGGTCCCCTAGGGAAGGACTTCTGAATGCCCCTGGGAGGTCATTTTGGAGTCTTTTGCAAGAACTCTCACCTGCTTCTGAGAATGGGAGGAGCTAGCTTGTTGACAATTGAGGCAGAGGACAGATGGAACCCCAGGCCATGAATCTGGAGGGCTGATTTCTAGAGAGATTTGAGGCAAGCTTCCTGGGCCGAGATGACTTGGTCGGTTTGGTCGGTTTGGCTGATTTGGCTACAGGTTTGTGTGCTCCGGGGCTTCAAAGCCAGGAATAGAAGAGCAGTCAGTGCTCTTCGCCAGCCCTCTCAAGGCCATGTTTTTAAATATTTTAATCTTGCAGCAAAATATATTCCTACTTTCTCTCTCCCTCCCCTTTCCTCTCCTCTTCCTCTTCTCCCTCTCCCTCCCCCTCTCCGCTCATTCTTCTCCCATCCCTACTCCCTTTCTCTATCCTCCAGTGCCAGGGATGGAACTCAGGCCTCATGCATGTTAGGCAAGAGCTTTCTCTACTAAGGTACACTTCCATCCCAGCAACACACATTCCTAGTATACTCTGGTCTCCACTTAATTTCAGTTCTTCTCCATAAGAGTCTAATATAGCACAGCCGGGCCTGGAACTTGCTATGTAGCTGAGAATGACCGACCTTTCTATTCTTCCGCCTCCACTTCCCAAACGCTGAGATTGTAGCTGTGCACTGCCTCACTTGGTTTATGTGCTGCTGGGGATTGAACTCAGCTTTATGCATGCTAGGCAAGTGCTCCTACAACTGAGCTTTATTTCCCAGTTATTTATGTTTTTGAGATAGTAGTTCACTATGTCGCCCAGGCTAATGGCCAACTCACTAGCCCAAGACTTATCGTTGAACTCATGATCCTCTCGCCTCAGTGTCCTATGTGTTAGGACTATAGGTGTGTACCGTGGTGCCTGGGCTTTTTCACATGTTGGAGTCTGCCCCACCTCCACCCCCACTGATGTTGCAGTATCCCAAGCTGTGTTCTGTTTATCCAATTGCTTCATTTAACTCTTGTAGCATCCTTTAGAGGAAAAAGAAGTCCTGAAAGCCGACTAATACACAATAGTGGGGAGATTAATTCTTTTTTTTTTTTTTCCCCCTGAGACAGGGTTTCTCTGTTTAGCCCTGGCTGTCCTGGAACTCACTTTGTAGACCAGGCTGGCCTCGAACTCAGAAATCCGCCTGCCTCTGCCTCCCGAGTGCTGGGATTAAAGGCGTGCGCCACCACACCCGGCTTTCTTTTTTCTTTTCTTTTTTTTTTTTTTTTAAGATTTATATTTTATTTTTATTATATGTAAGTACACTGTAGCTGTCCTCAGACACTCCAGAAGAGGGAGCCAGATCTCGTTACGGATGGTTGTGAGCCACCATGTGGTTGCTGGGATTTGAACTTATCACCTTCGGAAGAGCAGTTGGGTGCTCTTACCCGCTGAGTCATCTCACCAGCCCCCCTTTCTTTCTTTTTTAAAAATTGAATTTTTAAATATATGTTGTATGTGTATGTATACTTTATTATGATTATTTGACCTTGATATTGTTGGAACCCTGGGCCTCAGCTTTCTACTGAAAGAATGTACTAATGAGTTATATTCCTAAGTACACTGTAGTTGTCTTCAGATGAGCCAGAAGAGGCCGTCAGATCTCATTACGGATGGTTGTGAACCACCATGTGGTTGCTGGGATTTGAACTCAGGGCCTTTGGAAGAGCTGTCAGTGCTCTTAACTGCTGAGCCATCTCTCCAGCCCCTGTGTGGATCTTTCAAATGTAACTTGTAAGCAATACTTGTGAGATGGCTCAGCAGTTAACAACTCTGGCTGCTATACCAGAGGTCCTGAGTTCAATTCCTAGTGCCCATATGGTGGCTTATGACCACCTATAAAGGATTCTGATGCCCTCTTCTTGCATACAGGTGCCCCTGCACCCAAACACTCATGCATTAAATAAATAGATAGATAGATAGTTATGTTGTACTATTGTATCACTTTATGAAATAAATAAATCCAAAGTATCTTGAGACTAATGGAAATGACGTTTACTGACATATTTTTATTTGCATATATTTACATAGACTTGAGAGATCTTTTGAGCCCCCCAATCTCTTTTGGGGGGGGCAGGGTTCGAGACAGGGTTTCTCTGTGTAGCCCTGGCTGTCCTGAAACTCACTCTGTAGACCAGGCTGGCCTCGAACTCAGAAATTCGCCTGCCTCTGCCTCCCAAGTGCTGGGATTAAAGGCGTGTGCCACCACTGCAGGGCCCACATCTCATTTTGTTGTTCATTTTGGCTGAGGATCAAAGTCGCTTTTCTGTCTTGTCCATGGCATGTATAACACCTTAGGACACAGCTCTGTGTGAGTTTTCTCATGTACCAGATCTTGTCTTGTGTAGTGTGGCCTACCCATAGCCTTATAACACATGCCTAATGGCCTATGGTAACGCCAGCTTTAATGACATTGTCCACTGGAATGATTCTGAAGTCCCACTACACAGCCGCATTCTGAACTTGTGTAATATGGGTGACTCAGGAAATCACTGCCAGTTTTCTGAGAAAATTATTGTTTTGTGTCTTGTCCCCTTTGCAGGAAGATCTGTTTCAGCAGCCCGGTCTGAGGCCAGAGTTTGATCATATAAGGGACTGTCTAGATACTGGAATGATTGATCACCTCTGTATCCTTCAGAAATGTGGATGTGCGTGTGGGAACGTGAGAGTTTTTAAAAGAGAGAAGAATATCTCAAAGCCCAGTTTCTGCTATTGTAACTTCGGCTAGCAGGTTCTACTCACTCGGTACCTGTCCAGAGAAGACATTACATCTGTGAGCAGTCAGTGTAGCAGGAGCTCAGGAGAGCGGGAGTCGCTTGACAAATGGCATGATCCCTTCGAGATGTGGGCTGGCATCTAGGTGTGAGGAGAGCCTGACTGAGCAGGCATCACTTCTGGCACATGCTTGCCTCTGGGCCTTCTCCTACCCAAGGGCAACACTGTCATCTGTTCCTTAACATTGGGCCAAAGGCGCTAACAACCATTCTGTAGCCGAAGCCTTGCTGCTTTTCCTAGAGAGCCTGCCAGAGCCTGTCATCTGTTACAGTGCCTACCACAGCTGCTTGGAGTGTTCTGGCAATTACACAGCAAGCAAACAGGTGAGGGAGAGCATTGAGCTTCAGCGTGGACACCAGCTTGGCCTGGGCACATGAAGCCTGGCAGGACAGAGTGTGACAGCCTCTCTCGTGCAGTGACTTGGAAGATTAGCATCATTCCTTCTCAAACCTGCTCTTCCTCTCATGTCCCTTTTGCTTTTAATAGCATCACCCTTAGTTCCCGTGACTCAATCCCGAAACCTGAGTCATTTCTGATTCCTCCCTCTCCTCCCCTCCCACGTGCCCAGTCCCATTGATCCATTACTTCTCCGTTCTTCCCCATAATTGCTCAGCTTACTTGGGGCAGTGCCCTGTGCTCTCACTCCTCCTCCATCCATATCCAGTTGGCATGCTACTATTAGATTGTGAATTTAGAGGTGTCATCCTGTGGGACAAACCGTACTTACTTCCTTCTCAGTGCTGCTTAATGACTCTTTCCCTTTTCCTTCCTTCCTTCCTTCCCTCCTTTTTTTTAAAAAAAGATTTATTTATTTATTTCAAGTATGTGGGTACACTGTCGCTGTCTTCAGACACACCAGAAGAGGGCATCATTACAGATGGTTGTGAGCCACCATGTGGTTGCTGGGATTTAACTCAGGACCTCAGGAAGAGCGGTCAGTGCTCTTAACCACTGAGCCATCTCTCCAAGTCCCTTTCCTTCCGTTCTTTTTCTTTTCTCTCTCTTTTTTTTCCCTCCAAGACCAGGTCTCTCCCTGTGACTCAGTCTGACCTGGAACTCAGTGTGGCCCAGATTGATCTCCAATTCCCCATCCTTCTGCCTCAGCCTCCCCAGTCCTGGGATCACCAGTGTTCATCACCACACCCAGTTCCATGATTGATAGGATCATATAGAACAGTTGCCAACAGTACGGGTTCCCGCGCCTTCACTTATATCCATTTCATCTTCGTGTCTTCTGGAACCTTCCTTTTCCTAGCCCCAGCTCTCCAGCTGATTCTGTCGTGCATTTCTGTGTCCTAGTCACTGGCTTCCGGTCTGGCTAACCCTCCCAAGCCTGTGCAGCCGTAGGTTCCTGCCGACTTTGATGGCTCGTGCTCTTCCTACTTAACATTTTGCTTCCTCTTGCCTTCTCTGCCTCCAATACCCTAATCCTTGCTGCTCCAAGTCTAGCTTTGTCTTGTATTCAAGACCCAACTAAAAGGCCCTGATTCCCTTCAGTCTGCGATTTTTGGTTTTAGAAGTCTGACTTCTAAGTCCGTGCAGCAGCATTTGCCCTTTGTTCCCTCTGGATACTTGTGCCAAGTGGTGAGTGATCAGCTCTGTGTGTGTTCTCAGTTCCTGGAATGTAAAGGGGATATATAAGGTGCACCTTGTCATGTAACTGAGTGAAGCCACAAGCCCCACCTTCTCCCTCTTTCAGGTCATTTTAACTCTCCCCAGCTTCCACAAAAATGTCTTCAACTACTTGATGGCGTTTTTGCAAGAATTGCTGAAAAATTCAGCAAAAAATCATTTGGATGAGAATATTCTAGGTAAGTTGCCAAGTGTCGTACAAGCATCTTTTCAGAATCACTAAGGAAGCTGAATTAATTAATTAATGCTCACCCTCCCTCCCCCCCCCTTGCCCCCACCCCCAAGCCCTGAGGAAGCTGTTTTAACTTTTTGGGTTTTTTTTTTTTTTTTTTTTTTTTTTTTTGGTTTTGTTTTGTTTTTTTGTTTTGTTTGAGACAGGGTTTCTCTGTATAGTCCTGGCTGACCTGTGTTTTAACTTTTTAAAAGGCGGTGAGTTACGTTGCTGAAGCTGGCCTCAAACTCTCCCTCCTGGCCTTGGACTCGGCATCCTCTTGCCTTGGTTCCGAGTGCTGCATATGCACCATCATACCTTGTTTTGGGCAAAGTTTCTATGCAAATGATGTGTTTGGGGGCTGGAAGTATGACGTAATGGTGGAACCCTTACCTACCATGTGCCAGGCCCTTGTGCTAGTTCCTTCTTTTAGCTAGACTAGCTGGTTGGCAAGGCCCCAGGACCCACCTCTCTTTCCCTCTGCTTCACTGGGGTTACAGGTACATTTAAGTGGGAGCTAGAGATCTGCATCAGGTCCTCCGTCACGTTTGCATGGCAAGCACTGGAGAGCCATCTCTGCAGCCCCTCCCACTGTATAGCTCGGCCTGCCCTGGAACTGAAGAGAGGTGGGAATAGAGACATGTGCCCCCATGCCCAGCTGTTTGTATTTTCAAACTACCGGGGCATATCGGTGCATGCCTTAATCCCAGTCTCAGGAGGAAGAGGCAGCCAGGTCCTGCCATTAACACCGAGGGCTTGAGGTAGTCTGTTCTGTCTTCTAGTCACCCCAGTGTCCTAATTGCTAAGTGGTATTTTGTTTCTGTCGTGCACAGCTAGCATATTTGGCAGCTTACTGCTCCGGAACCCAGATCATCACCAAAAGCTTGACATGGCAGAGAAGAAGAAGGCCCAAGAGTTTATTCGCCAGTTCCTCTGCTGTCCACACTGAGCCTCACTACTCCTCTCCTGTTTCCCTCAAGGCAGCCATAATTGTCAGCCCCACCTGTTTCAGCTCAAGAACTGCCTTAAGCTGGTCTGAGGCAGCTGGAAGAATGGCAGCCACCTGTCTCTTCTGCCTGTTTCTACCTGAGCCTAGACCTGCCCCTTCTCTGTGCTAGCACACCCATGCGGACTTGTGAAGACATGGGGGAAATCTACCATAGTAGAACGGACGCTCCACGTCCAACTCTAGTTATTTAACACAAATAGCTCCCTATTCATTTTTACTTAAAAGTTTTAAGTAACTGTACTTTGCCTTATTCAGCTGGCCTTTGGGACATGCAGTCAGTGAGTTCCCCATAACCTGTACTGAGCATCTCATGGTCAGATACTTGGATTAGCTGAAGTCCCTGAAGAGAACAGCTTGGACAGCAGGACTCTGCTTAAAGGTTCCTGGATAAACAACTTTTAGCCATCCCAGATGCTTCCACTGTCCAAGCCGAGGACATGTTCATGCATAGGGCAACTGTTCCCTTTCTACTCAACTCCAAGGCCTCTCAGTCGCCCCCAAAAGCACTGAAGAAAGGGGGTTCTGGTGAAACAAGTGGGATTTTGTAGGATATCCAGTCCTCCCAACTGTATATAATGCAGCACCTCTCATATATGTAATATATTTTAATGATAAATGTATTTTTAATGGTGACTATGTTTCTCTCTTTTTTAGTTATGTGTATATGTGTGGTGGTGGTGTTACATGCATGTGTGAATGTGCTAGGAGAGGCCAGAGGCTCAGATCCCTGTGAAGCTGGAATTACAGGCGGTTGTGACATCCAATGTGGGTTCTGGTTTCAAAAGAACTATGAGATCGGGCTGGTGAGATGGCTCAGCGGGTAAGAGCACCCGACTGCTCTTCCGAAGGTGATGAGTTCAGGTCCCAGCATCCACATGGTGGCTCACAACCATCCGTGGCGAGATCTGACGCCCTCTTCTGGAGTGTCTGAAGACAGCTACAGTGTACTTACATATAATAAATAAAATAAATCTTAAAAAAAAAAAAAAAACTCTGAGATCAGAGCAGTTAGTTGGTCTTAACCATTGGTCTTCTCTTCCCCCCATCCTCCTCTCTCAAGAGATGGTAGTTCCTGGCACCTAGTCCTCTGTGGCATAAGAACAGAGCAGCTGGCCTGTGGCATTCTGGTGCGCGAGAGTCACTTATTCAACTTTACTCAGAGCACAGCACTTTGGGCCTGAACCCTGATCTAGCCTCTAAGAGCACTGCTCCAACTTAAACGTTCTAGAAGAGTCGTTCATGGGGAAAATAAGCATTAGCTTATGTGAGGGTCTAAAAATTACATTTACAGGAATATAATAGAAACACGAGAAAAATATCTTCTTGGGCTTTGAAATGTTGCTACCAGGTAGTGGTTTCAAGGGTCGGTAGGATGAATGTTAAGAGCTGACAGGCCAGTAGGTGGCGCTGACCCTTCCTAGAGCAAAGAGCCTCCTTAAGGAAGGTTGGAACCGCTAGCTCCCGCGGGCGCGTGAGAACGAGAAGTGTCTGGAGCGCTCTGCCCAGCGTTCCGGTCCTGGGGTGGGGAGCCTCAGCCAGGTGAACTATGCTGCGTGGGTACAGTGGAGCGAGGAGAGGGATGCCGCGGGCTGGCCTACGCATCTGGAAGGCGGCGGCTGACTGCATCCTTCCTGCTGCAGCTGTGGACGCAGCTGGGGCTGAGAACGCCTCGACTTCATGGCCGATGTCACGTAGTCTCCTGCGCCCGAAACAGCCCGCTCCCTACGGTCAGCGTCCCCGTGCGGCATCCGAGTGCCAGACTCTACTCGCTCCGCCCACAGCCCGAGGGGAAGAGGCGCGGACTCAGCCCCCAGGATAGCAGAAGCCAATCACGAGCAGCAGCGGGCGCAGGGCTCCCCGGGCCTCTCCTTCCTCCGGAAAGCGGAAGCGGAAGTGACGCGGGGGACAGGTGGGGGCAATCATGGTGCCGCTGGGGAGGGGAGAAGCTGCCGCTGCCGCCGTTGCCGGGAGCCGCGGAGGTAAAAGCAGAAGCTGGACTCGGCTGGGTCTGGAACTACCCGGGAGGTGCGGGACTGGGGCTCCCTGCCGAAGCCATTCCTGGCTGAGACTTCATTCCACTCACCCGAGGGACCCCACCCCTCCTCCGTTTCCATGGGGATGGGTATCCAGCCCCCCTTCTCTGTTTCCATGGAGACCCGGACCCTGCCCCTCTAAGCCCAGCTCGTAGCCCCCAGACTGCCTCGGGGTTTTTCTCTGTAGCCCTGGTCTAGGGGTGCTTTCCCGGTCAGGGTCCTCATGTCAGTCTCTCTGAGGTGCTGGGTTCGCAGTCCTCGGCCACCCTCACACCTCCTGGTCTTGTTACGGAAAGTTGGTCTCTGCGTTACCGCCGAAGGTGCCGGGGCAGCCCACCGGGACTCTTATCTCTCCTCTCAGACACAGAGAAACGTGTCTTTCTGGGGTTGCGTAAGCAAAGGTTCGGGCTGGTTCCTCTCAGATTAGATCCCTTGACCTGTGCCTGTCACTCCGGCAAGTAAAGGCTCACTTTGCCGACTCTGGGCAGAAGAGAAAGTACAGAACCAGGTTGAGAACTAAGTGATGTGCTCGTTATTTTAAATTCTCCTTTTGTGTCTGCCAAACCCACATTTGTAGAACCTGTGTGTTTTCGGGTGAAGGAAGAATCACCATTCCAGACCATGAAAGCTTCAAATTTGGTAATTTCCTTAAGAGACTATCTTCAAAAAGAGACCGTCTGCGTGTCTGTCATTCATTTTGCCGATATTTCCTGAGCTGCTCGTGACAGTATTGCTTATGTTAAGTCAGCCTTTCGGGGCAGAAAGCCTAGTCACTCTGTACACTCTGTACAAGTGTACTCTCTGGTCCATATCATGTTTTACAATATAAATAATTAAAGTGATTTGCATCAGCTACTCCTTATTAGGGTGTAGCCCCTCCACCCCATGTGTTCTAGAAATGACAGAAGGAAGCCACTCTTTTTCTACTGTTGGACAGGATTGCACTTTACCTGCAGTTTCTCTTTCTGTATGAAACAGGAAGCACTGGTCCCACTGTAGAAAGGCAGGCACGAATAGGTTGACCAAGCAGTAAAGGGCAAAAGGAGGATTTGGAGGTGATTATGTTCAAAGCGTCGTTCCTGCACCACCAACTACATGAGGCTGCGGCCCTGCCTCACAGTGTGATTGGGGGGAGGGCATTGGGATGGGAGCGCCTCACTTAAGGTTTGTAGCCCCTCTTTCTTTAATCAGCCACCTGTTGACTCTTTTGTTCTCATCAGCTGCATAGATCCATCTTTAAAATATGTGACAGTAGGTTGTGAATGCCAACTTGGAATTTTTTTTGGGGGAAAAAAAAGATTTGCTTTTTCCTTAACAGTGACTGATTGTGTCAGATTTTAAGTATTTCCAAGGAAAATGATTTTTTTTTTGCTTTGGTTTGCCTCTGTGTGTGTGAGAGAGAGAGGGAGAGAGAGAGAGAGAGAGTGAGAGAGAGATCTTTTTCTTTTTCTTTTTTTGTTTTGTTTTTTCGAGACAGGGTTTCTCTGTGTAGCCCTGGCTGTCCTGGAACTCACTCTGTAGACCAGGCTGGCCTTGAACTCAGAAATTTACCTGCCTCTGCCTCCCAAGTGCTGGGATTAAAGGCGTGCACCACCACCACCACCCGGTGTGTGTGTGTGATTCTTACTGTGTATATCTGGTTCACCTAGAACTCAAGAGAGATCCAGCTTACTCCACCTCCCAGGTGCTGGGGTTAAAGACATTCACCACCATTCCTGGGCCTGGATTGCTCTCTGTCTTTTTGTTTTGAGACAGGGTCTCATCACCAACCCTGGTTGGCTTGGAACTTGATATGTAGACATTGCTGGCCTTGAACTCTCAGAGGTCTGCCTGCCTCTGCATCCCAAAGTCTGGGATTAGCACTTTGCTTTGCTCTTTAAAATGTGGACGTAGGTGGTGGGTCCTGTGCTGTGGTTCTAACTCTGGTGTTATCTATTGCAGAAAGGCCGTTACCTTTTCATTTCTCACAATTGGGCTGAGCACACGTGAGCCATGGGGGAACACAGTCCAGACGACAACATCATCTTCTTTAAGGGAGAGGAGGATGACCTAACCCCGCATGACAAGATGCTCAGGTTTGTGGATGACAACGGACTGGTGCCTTCCTCATCTGGAACTGTTTATGATAGGACCACTGTTCTCATAGAACAGGACCCTGGCACTTTGGAGGATGACGAAGACGACGGACAGTGTGGAGAACACTTGCCTTTCCTGGTGGAAGGTGAAGAGGGCTTCTTAATAGATCAGGAAGCAATGTCCCAGGGTTACGTACAACACATTATCTCACCAGATCAGATCCATTTGACTATAAATCCTGGTTCCACACCCATGCCAAGAAACATTGAAGGTGCGACTCTTACTCTGCAGTCGGAATGTCCAGAAACGAAACGGAAAGAAGTAAGTAAAGCCGCAGTGTGGCTTTGGGGCAGCTCCTTCCACAGCGCGCTGGCAGTTTTAACTGGGGGTTAAAGGAACGCCTGGGCTTAGAGCCTTCTGTAGTCTTGCCTGTCAACAACACGTCCGCTTCCTGTTTTGTTGTGACTGCTTTCTAGAACTTTCGGATTGTATGGCCACATTGTAATTGAGGAATACTACATTGTAATATCTCAGATTTTCCTCTCCAAATTATAAATAAAATAGAAATTTCACCAAAGTGAATTCATGTTTATACTGTGAAAGTAACAGAGTGGCTTCTCTGATAGCCAAGTGACTAGATTTGTGTTTAACAACTAGAGTTGGCTGTAAGTGGTTTGTTTCGGAGAGGCCTATAGGAATATGTTTGTTAATTTAGTGAGTATTTAATGGATAGTAAAAGGAAATTTGTATAATCCAGGCAAGAATCCACCAATGAGATGAGGTTAGCTAAAGGTTGTTACATTCACGTTCAGGAACTGTGCATGACGTAATGCCTTTCAGGGTAGCTTGGAAACCGTAAAGCATCTTACAGGTTGTAGTTCTGCATTCGAATGAAATGAATGATACGGCGTAAAGATTTGAGTGGTAAACATCATCCAGGAACTAGTGTTGCAAGTTAATTTGAAAAAACCAGGTCACTGGTAGTTACAGTGCTGGAGACTAATGCCAGGTACCGCCGAGCAGAAATGGGCTTAATTTCTTGAGGAAACAGTTTCCTTTTCTGATGCAATGAAGGTTTGAAATTATATACAGCTTGTACAAATGACTTCCTCATGACATTTGTCTTTTCCCTTTTTAACCTTAGAATCTCAGCGTTAGGCTTCAGTTAAGGGTGGAATGCCTGCCTACCATACACAAGGGATTGGGCTTTAGTACCACAAATCAATGAATAAGTAAATACCTCAGAGCTGTAAATACCTTAGAGAGACATCATGTCCTCCCTCCCAGTGCACACAATCCCTATAGCCTTGCTGACTCTGTTCATGGGTCTGTGCTTGCAAACTTCCAGAATGGGAAGAGCACAGGGTTTTATAGCTCAGTCCAGTGCGTTTGTTGGCCTGCTCTGATTGCTAAGAAGTGTTTGCTTGTGCAGGACTAAAGTCTGCCTTCTTGTGCTGCTCCAGCTTCCAGTTCTGTCCTGAGAACCATTCTTCTGTGGGGCAACCTCACATATTTAAAGGTTCATCATGGTTTTTGGTACAAGCTAGCCATCTACACTCAAATATTTTTTTGATGGCATTTCTTCCCAGCCACTCATCAGTTTGGTTGCCTTTAACTGAAGGAATTCTAGTTTTCCAAAGTCCTTTTAAAATCCAGAGTTGAGCATAATCTCCCAAGAGTGAGTCAGCCTGGCCAATCGTGTGGCTCTTATCTCTCTCTCCATCTGGACACTGAACTACAGTGACTCTGTCATCTGTGTTTTATTATCAACATCTCACTGTTGGCTTATGCTTGGAAGCCTCTAGAAGAGTGGTTCTCAGCTGAGGGCAATTCTCCCCCCAGGGAAGATGAACCCTTTCATTTCACAATTTGATTGTCACCATGGGAGGTGCTAACTGGAATCCCATGGTAGGTAGGGGGCTAAAGACATTTTCTAATACACAGGACAGCCTCTGACAAATACTTACCCCAGATGTCTGCAGAGCTTGGATAGAGAGCCCTGTTCTGCATTATCATGGGCACAGCTGTCAAGTTATGTGCTGGTGCTGGTAGACAGGCTTATTGTAAGCCTTTGGAGTATCTCTATACTGACCTTCTCTTGTTGGCTTCAGCCGGGTATGTACGCTTGTGGGTTCATCTGCCTTCAAGTGACTGTTGTTGCTGTTCTTTTTGAGACGTCGCATGTATCCCAAGCTGGCTTCCAATTCGCTGTGTGGTTAAGGTTGACCTTGAACTCCAGATCTCCTGCTTTCCCCTTTCCAGTGCCAGGATTACAGCCATGCACTGGCCTCACAGATGTGGCGAGCAAGGCGCTGCAGTTGATGGCGATTTGCAGGATGCAGATAGAAGGCTGCAGTGTGACCGTTAAAGTGGTGGTAGATGCACAGGGTGCCAGCGCTGTATTTGGGGGCTGTGTGGTCAGGCAAAGGGAGGTAGAAAGCAGAGGTCCCCTCAGGGAGCAGCCAGCTGTCCCCCTTAAAACAGAGTTACTACATATATCTTGTTTTCTGGTTTGAAACAGTCTTGCTATGCATGGCTTTTTTTTTTAAGTGTCTAGCCTGCTCCCCTCTTGTCCTTACAGACTGTGGTCTCTGTTGCATCCAGTCAACTCTCCTATTATAACCCAGGATCAGTCATAGACGGAGCATAAGTGGGGTGGGGGTGGAGCTCAGTCAGGATATCATGCCATAAGGCCCTGGGTCCCATTCCTAACACCACCGTAAAACAAAAAGATAGTATTTAAATGTTTGTGCTGGCCAGAATAGACTTACTCGCTCTAGTTTGTCAACCCTTGGACTAGACTCCAGAGAGTAGCAGGGAATATGGATGGAAAGATAGCAAAGGTTCAAAATCTAGAGAGCAATGAGGGCTTGCTGAGGGTTCGTGCTGTTTTAGAAGCAGTGGGAGCCTTGAGGATTTGGGAGCCAGGAGTAATGTGATTAGAGAAGCCATTTAGAGCCAGGCGTGATGGTGCAGAGGTGGAAACAGATGCAGGAGAGTCTCTATGAGTTTGAGGCCAGCCTTGTCTACATAGTTCCAGGACAGCCAAAACTATATAGTGAGATCCTGTTTCTAAAAAAAAAAAAAACTAAACCAGTAACAGTTTAGGAGGAGTGCCCTGGCAGCGGGCAGGGAGCTGGGAGGCAAAGAAAGCCAGGATTTCATGGCCTGCTAGAAGACATGAGTTTCATTTAACTGATGAAAGGAAGAATCTAAGACTGGAGGAACTTGGGATGCTGTTGGAATTTACATAAGGAGTCCTGAGTCGAAAGTCAGTCTTAGGGTTTTTGTCTAAATATTTCATGAAAAGATTCATCAGGGACTGACTAGGCGTGGCGGTACACATCTTGAATCTTGGCACTTAGGAGGCAGAGGCAAGTTGATCTCTGAGTTCAAGGCCACTCAGGGCAACACAGTGAGATCCTTTCTGAGTTGCTGTTGGTTGATGAGTGAGTGGGTGAAGAGCCTACCTTGGTGGGTCACTTCAAACATGCTCAGGCTGAATGCTGAAGACAGAGTGGCTCCTCCACCCCCTAACTCTCCCGTCTTAACGGTGAGTGAGTCTTTTAACAAGAATTGGGTCAAGAAGAGGGAAGTTCGGTGGGGAAATGAGTAAGTTTGTTTGGCGCCTAATGAATGTGTAGCCCTTGGGAATAAGGAGCAGAGGTGAGACTTACTGGAACTGTAGGTCTGAAGTCAAGGAAATGACGGATCCTCAATCCCTGTGGGGCAGCCGTGTGAACTAGGGAAATGGCTAGGGAGGGAGAGAGAGAGAGAGAGAGAGAGAGAGAGAGAGAGAGAGAGAGAGAGAGAGATAACAGTAGTCAAGGGGGTGGGTGGAATGTGCTGTTCTGGACTCTGGATCAGGAAGGCTGACTTCCTGTGTGACCTGAAGAAGGACTGAGGAGCCAGAGAGGATAGTTTTGTCTCTTGTTCGGTTGCCTCAAACATTTTGAAACGGCCTTTAGTTGAGCCCAGGGTGCAGAGTGTTTGAATGAGGGAGTATTGAGCTGGGATGAGAGATCAGGAAGCAGGAAGCATTTTGTTTTTAAAGTTTGATACTTGGAAGAAGAAGAAAAAAAAAGCACGGAGACATTAGCAGCTCACAGGCATTGAAACTTTTACATTTAGAAAGTTTGAGCTGGGGCCGGGCAGTGATGGCACACTCCTTTAATCCCAGCACTTGGGAGGCAGAGGCAGGCAGAATTCTGAGTTCGAGGCCATCCTGGTCTACAGAGTGAACTCCAGGACAGCCAGGGCTACACAGAGAAACCCTGTCTTGTGGTGGAGGCGGGGGTGGGGGGGGTGGGAGGGGGTGGGAGTTTGAGCTGGGTGTGGTGACTCACGCCTTTAATCCCAGCTCTGGGGAAGCAGAGGCAGATGGAGTTCTAGGCCAGCTAGGGCCACATAGGGAGACCCTGTCTCTAAACTAATTAATTAATAAGTTAATTAAAAGTTTGGGCGTAGTTTAGGACCCAGCTTTAGGCCGCCTGGTTAATGATTACTGTTGAGTGTTCGTGATAAGCACATGGTTTGAGAACTGTTACGTAGACCCACAGCCACACTGCTTCAGAACTCATCAGGACATTTGGTTTGGTAATAGCTAAGAAAAAAGAAAATACAGAATTTTCTAAATGCTATAAGCTAATGCTATAAAACATTTTCCAGGAGATTAGTAGAACACATTTTTGGGGGGAGGTGGGGGAGAAATGCTGACCTAAGCAGAAGAGAAGCTTGGCGGGAGGGAGAGACTATGCAATCTGATATTAACTGTCCCTTTCCTATTTGGTGCTCCTTACCAGTTAGTAAGCTTCTGTTTGCAAGCCTGGCTTGCCCCAGTGGTTTTTTTCAGGCCATTTAATCAGGACCAGGGCAGGATCAAGGATGCTATGAACTTTTTGCCAGGGACTGTGGGTGTATGTGTCATCCACCGTACAGGTTCTTCCTGTCAGTTTTAACATCTTCTACATGAGTTCTAGGTAGAAGATTCTATAAGCTAGACTTCTTTGAGTTGGGTCATTACCCTGCAGCTTGGTAGGTTTGGGGCTGCCGTGGGGATCAGGAAGGAGCAGCAGCCGTGGCCCTAGTCTCTGGAAGCCAGATAGCCAGGCTTGCCTTCCAGAAGCACACTCACCTCAGTCACTGATTGATACTGCTTTTATTTTGGCTTCCAAATTCACTTAGTCAGCCGGAGGAGGCTAGTGTTTACTGATGATAACAGCTGCGTGATCTTTAACCACTCTTGTCCCTGGAACCTGTTTTAAGCCTGGCCTTTTTTGCTGCATGGCATTCACAGGTACTGCTCTTGAGAAATGGAAGCCTTTGATAACTACTCAGTCTTCTTGGCGTCCTAAGCAGCTTAGCTTCTGAGTCAGATGTTAGCCTGACTTTCCTGTTTATTCCCGATCGTTCCTTTGTCTTCTTTAGTGTGCCATTGACTTTATTGATTGCTTTATTATTATTTTTCATCATGCTTGTCTTGCGCAAAAACCAAGCCAACCAGAACCTTGCCACATTATACCAACTCTTCCTACCACCGGCCCTCTGGGCACCCTGACTCTTTCTTCACAAAATGGGTTCTCAACCTTACTGTTTTCTCCCTGCTGGCTGGTAGCTTTTGAGAGGTTCCGTCAAAACATTGTCTTTCTGCTCAAACACCACCCATATACTGGAGGGCTTCCCGCCCAGGTTGCTAAGCAGTTGTTCCTCTGGTGGGTTTGAGTGGTCCGTGCTTCCCCAAACTTTCTTGCATCTCTGTTCTTCCAGAGAACTTGCCTTGAACATTCAGTTGCCTGCTTACCTCCTCTGTCAGCACCACATCCAAATGGTGGGGAGCACGGTGCATCCCCCACCGTTACCAAGCTTTCCTCTTTGCTGCTGACCAGTTGGGAGGGCTCGTAGGCCGGACATTTCCATGATGCCCTAAATATTCCAAGCATAGTGAACAAAAAATAATAAAGCAATCAGTAAGCCAGCTGCTCACTAAAGGAAGCAAAGCCCCAACTGGGAAAGAAGGGTCTTTCTTACAAGAAAGCAGTTCAGTGTTCTCGGAGTTTTGCTCCCAGGTGTAGAGATTGGATTGCCTTCTGAAGCATTCCAAAATGAGGGAAGAGATTTTCTTGCCTAGTCCTCCTCTTCCTCCTCTTCCTCTTCTTTTATTTATTTTTTAATCTTAGAATAAAATTTTTGTTTGGTTTGGTAGGTTTTTTTCGTTTGTTTTCTTGCTTTTTGAGGCAGGATCTCTCTGTAATTCTGGCTGTCCTGGAGCTTGCTATGTAGACCAGGTTGGCCTCAAACTCATAAAGATTCTCCTTGTCGCCGGGCGTGGTGGCGCAAGCCTTTAATCCCAGCACTTGGGAGGCAGAGGCAGGCGGATCTCTGAGTTCGAGGACAGCCTGGTCTACAGAGTGAGTTCCAGGACAGCCAGGGCTACACAGAGAAACCCTGTCTCGAAAAACAAAACAAACAAAAAAAAAAGATTCTCCTTGTCTCAGCCTCCCAAGTACTGGGATGAAAGGTGTGAGCCACCACACCCAGCTGAATTTTCTTAGCCTGACAGATCTTAAGTAAGGATAAATGCCCACAGTGCCAGCCCCTGGCAGCTAAAGCAGAAGCATGCCATGGGTTTGAGGCTGGGCTGGGCTACATGGTA
This sequence comes from Mus minutoides, assembly GCA_902729485.2. Taxonomy (NCBI): domain Eukaryota; kingdom Metazoa; phylum Chordata; class Mammalia; order Rodentia; family Muridae; genus Mus; species Mus minutoides. The sequence goes on from CACVCL010092285.1 coordinate 81,860, forward strand.
CTTTCCAGGCCTGCTGGCTTACAAGGAGAAAGCCTGTCACAGGAAAACAAAAGGGAGCAAAACAAAAGGGAGGGGGTTTGACCCTAGTGGCCAGAGCCTTTTGACAGTCTGTCCTTTGTTTTAGGACTGATTTCAGTCTGTTTCTCAGTGGCAATCCTCGGGGAGTGGAGCCATGTGTGCAGAGGCGCACCTGTGCTGGAGAGGAGCCACCCACTACGGTTCTTCACAGCTCGCTGTTCAACTCCCACAGGATTGCCATTCAGACATAGGACGGAAGAGCCGTCACTGACTGAAAGGGTAGTGCTAATGATCCATTCGTTTCCCTCCAAGGTTTGACTTAACCAACCTTTGCCAGACGTCAGGACTGATAACCGTCCAGTGCTCAGAGAACAGCAGGGAAGGCTGGTGGCTGCTCCCTGTGGCTCTGTTGGAGTCCAGAGCAGAATGTTAGTTCCCTGTGCCACCAGGGGAAGCCAGTTTGTCAGCGTGTCTCCTCCGTGTTAGCACGTGTGTTGCTTGTCTCTCTGTCCCATCACAGAGGTGCTCTGGCCTGGCAGAGGGACTTGTTGGTTTTATGTCACACGGGTTTTTAAAGTTGGTACCTACCGTAGGTGTTCTGGGTCTTACACTGATCTTTGACATGGACTGTGTTAGGTACTGCTGACGTCTTATTCATGTGAGAATGGGAGAGAGTGTTTGAGTTTTAGAGCTCTCCCCTTATTTAAATGGAGCTTTTTCCAAAAGTGGTTTCTTTGAAAGATGATTTCAACTTTGGTATCGTCTTTGTGTTGTAGTGTGTTTTAGCTGTGTAGCCTCCGACAGGCTGCTCTCCTTCCTCATTTGTAAAATGGAGATAAAAATAGCCCACTGCATCCTTCTGTGAAGATTCAGTGAGATATGTGTATATGAAGTGTACATCAGTAAGTATATGCCTCAGACGTCAGGCCCCACGTCTGGTACATCAGTTGTTCAGTTGTATGTCCTCGCACTTTTTCTTTCTCACTTGTGCCCAAAGGTTCAGAGGTCATCTCCAGTTTCAGAAAGGTTAAAAACGTTGAGGCTTCTTTGCTAGAAACAGTTTGGAGAAGCATGCTCTTCTTGAGATCGCGAGATCGTGCTGTAAGTGATGTTTGGAGGCAGGCGGAGACAGGCAAGTCCATCAAAGTCAGTCTGGGCTACATAGTTCAAGGCTAGTTTGAAACTCTGTCTTAAAAGGGGGCATTGGAGGTGTGGGTGTGATTGGGTCCTAGGGGCGCTCACAGATCTAATAAGCTGAACTTCCATATTAACATCATTAACTGATGGGCTGTTTGTGTGGTTTTTGGTTGTTGTTTAGGGGAGCTGGGAACTGAGCCTAGACTAAGCTATACCTCCAGCTGTCTTTTTTTTTTTAATTTAAGTTTATTGATATGTATGAGTATTTTACCTGCATGTATGTCTATGCCTGGAACATGTGGAGGCAGGAAACACCTGATCTCCTGTAACTAGAGTTGCAGCCTCTTGAAAGCCACTTGTGGGTGCTAGGAATTGAGCCTGGTTCCTCTGGCAGAGCAGTCAGGCCTCCTAACTGCTTAGCCATCTCTCTAGTTCCTCTCTAAGACAGTTTTTAGACAGATGTGTGTATGTTCTCCATAAGTTGTTCCTGCCAGCTTGGAACTCACGCTGTAATAGGGAGTGTTGTACTAGAATTTCCTTTCCATATTTTCAGATGAGCCATCAGACCCAGCTTTTAACTGTGAAATCAAGGTGTTCCTGGTCCCAAGGAGAGATTGGTAAACACCAGTTTTTGTCACAAGTAATCTTTTGTCCTCATTCTTGGCTTTTTTCATCTCCTTGGTACCAGGGCACCAAAAGTTACTCCCATGGTGGACATTTGGGGCAACAATATCCTACAGCTAAAAGTGAAGGCTTAAATATAATTCTATATTTCACCCTTTGAACAACCATAAAATAGACACTGTTAGATGTTAAATTTTTAAAGAGGAAAAAAATTGAAGCATAGAAACTATTAGAAGCATAGAAACAACTATTGCCAGTGCTGAGAGGCAGAGACGGGGGAGGATCCCTAAGTGTTCTCTGGCTGTAGAGTCTGAGAACTCCATATTCAGTGAGAGACACTGTCTCAAAAAATAACATGGAGGCCTGGTGTGGTGGCACATGCCTTTAATCCCAGCGCTTAGAGGCAGAAGCAGGTAAATCTCTGAGTTTGAGGCTAGCCTGGGATACATAGTAGACAGTAAATAAATAAGATAGAAGGCAATACCTGATGTCAGCCTCTGTCTTGTGCTCACTCACACACAAGTGCACACACCCTCATACACACATGCCTGTGAGCACACACCTGCAACTAGAAGTATCCACCTTTCAAGTGGTGAAGCCGAGACTTGAACTGAGGACTGTCTGATGCTGAAGTCATTGCTTTTTATGATAACACAGAAGTTTACAAAGGTAGTACTCAAAATGTAGGCCTGTCTGCTGATACCAGGGCTGAAAAATGAAAGGGCAAGTGGGTGTCCTTAGTTCTGCACGGGTGGAGGGATGAGGTGTCAATACAGCCCTGGAGAGTGACGGGCGGATGAATTCAGCTCTGGTGGGCATTGAAGAAAGGGAGTTATGCAGGGCACTTAGAGTTGTGATTTGAGAGTTTTGGTTGTCCATTTGGAATAGAAGATATGAGTGCTATTATGAAGAGCAGTTTTGCTGTGGGGAGACGGGACAGGACGTCATTAGTGATGGAGAAGAGAGAGCAGAGGTTGACGTTCTCCCCCTGGGTTTGTTTTTTTTTTTTTTTTTTTTTAATTTTATGTAAGTACACTGTAGCTGTCTTCAGACACTCCAGAAGAGGGCATTGGATCCCATTACAGATGGTTATGAGCCACCATGTGGTTGCTAGGAATTGAACTCAGGACCTCTGGAAGAGCAGTCAGTGCTCTAACCTCTGAGCCATCTCTCCAGACTCTCCTCCTGGGGTTTTTTGTTGGTCTGTTTCTCCTTTTTGGAGATGGGATCTTACTATAGTATAACCATTGCTAGCCTGAAACTTGCTGTTGAGATCAGTCTAGCTTCAAAGTTAACTGTTGTTAGCTTCTGTTTCTGCTTTCTGAGTGCTGGGATCAAAGGCTTGCACCAGCACCCCTCAGTCAGGAAAGTGGGTTCTGTAGCTGTAACCACCATCCAATCACTTATTTATGAGTGTTCGTCTGCTCTGGGCGCAGAACTCCCTCTCTTTATTGTCCCGAGGACAGGTGAGTTCTCTCTGACTCCCTTTTTCTTCCAGCAGAAGTCTAAGCTCCCCCCCCCCCCCCCTACTTTGAAGAGTTTTGTTGTCTGAAGTTCTTTTCTGCTTGAGCTCATCTGCACCTGTCCTCCTTTGCCCCTGTCGCCTGAGCTCTGTGATCATCTTCAATAAATGTTTCTGTTTCAGAACCGTTCAGAACACTCTGCAAATCTTAGCCCTCATGCCTCCTGGACACGTGCAGTTTACACTTCATGCTTAGCGAACCACCCAGGTCTCTCTGTGCCTTTTGGCAGTCTCCCACAGCTGTCTGAAGCCACACGGGAAAATTAAAGTCAGAGTTAGAATTTTAACATTCTTTGAAAAGCAAGTTTTCTTCATGTCCAGTGGAGTCTCCAATGACACTATGTTCCCGTGACAGGTAGTGTCAATCATTTTGACAAGCAGACTACTTGTATGTGACCCTTCCCCGAAGTCTTTGGATTCCGCTGGGCATCTCCTCCATAGATAAGTTTGCTGTAGCCCAAGCCTCAAGTCCTGTGTTGGCATACTGCCCCCGTGTGCTCAATAGCCATATGAGTGCAGCTCCTTAGACTGTGTTCTTGCCTGTCCTAATTCTCCTCCTTGACAGCATGGGCCTCTGCTGCTGCTGTTGGCACCAAACATAGTATAATTCTGGAACACAATTCCTCAAATCCATAAATGTTAACTTTTAGTCTTATTTAAGGTACTTGATATATGTTGAAGCCATGAGGACACTGCAGGTTTTTTCCCTGCTCTGATCCCATTTCAGGAGGTTTAGCTTTCTCTTTGTGTGAAATTTGTAGCTGCTTTAAAATAATTCTGGAAGATACTCAGTGCTGAAACCATTTATTATTTCCAGATGCAGTGAGAAGTTGATCATTTATTCAGTTTATTATTGAGAGAAAGGCATCTAGGACCCAACACCATTTTTTTAACTTTTCTTTTCTTTTTTCTTTTTTGATAGGATTTTTGCCATGTAGCCCAGGCTGGCCTTGAACTTGAACTTGTATCAGTTCTGCCTCAGTCATTTTTCTGAGTGCCGCCCGCCCGCCATAACTGATGTCTGCCTTGCCTATCTTTCAGTACCTTTTCAGTCTGCGTGCTTTCCTTACTTTCTGCCCTTGGCCTCTCTCCCTTTCTAATCTGCCAAGTGTTCCTGAAAGCATAGTTGGCTGACTGCTTACATTCTGGCCATGACCATGCCGTTCCCACACTGGTGCTGTGGCGAGGAGACTGAGGGTTTCGCCGTTGGTGGTCTTTAGTACATTTGACCAGGCTGACATCCTACTCAGAACTTCCTTTCCTGCACGATAGATAGTCTTGGGGTTTGTTTGCATGTGTATGTGTATGGCGGGGTATGGTGTACATGTTTAGTCATACATGTGTAAGTGCACGTTGATATCCAGTATCTTCCTTCATCACTCTGAGGCAGCATCTCTCACTGAAGCTGGAGCACACCAAGTCCAGTTGTCCAGCCTGCTGTCTTCCCCTGGCTATCCTGTGTTTGCCTCCAGAGTCCTGAGGTTATGGTGCCTGGCCCCCTCCAGCGAGCATGAGGCTTTTATGTGGTTCCAGAATCTGAATTCTGGTCTTCTCAACTGCACAGCAAAGCAAGCACCTCACCCACTGAAACGTCCCCCGGGCCCACCACTTACCAGTCTGCCACTACTTTGCTAGCAGTAAGAAAGACTTGCTGGGTTCATTCATTCATTCATTCATTCATTCAAAACGTAAATGGAGTGTGTGTCACTTTTTCACACGGCTAACCTCTGAGGTTACGGTCCCTGCTGTCATACAGTTTAAGTTTAGATGAGAAGCAGCCATTCACTCATTTAATTCAGTAAATATAATGGAGATTATCTCATCTTAGTTGTATCTTGTATTTTAAAGAAAAAGTGCTGGGAATTATTTCTGGAAACACTACTTCTTCTCAAGCATACGTGGATACTCGGTCTTCTTATGTAAAGGGATTGCTGTGTTTGCATGTAGCCTGTGTACATTCTCTTATATACTTGAAATATTTACAACTTTTTTTTTTTTTGGTTTTTCGAGACAGGGTTTCTCTGTATAGCCCTGGCTGTCCTGGAGCTCACTTTGTAGACCAGGCTGGCCTCGAACTCAGAAATCCGCCTGCCTCTGCCTCCGGAGTGCTGGGATTAAAGGCGTGCGCCACCACGCCCGGCTATTTACAACATTTATTTGTGTGGAGGCACATGTGGAGTCGAAAGGTGAATTTTGTGGGTTTGTTTTCTTCCACTTTTACATGGTGTCCCAAGATTGAGCTTGACGGCGTCTGTCACTGAGCCATCTCGCTGCTGGCCTCCTTCTGTGTACTTATGTTAGCTTAGCCTGTTCACGACACATTCAGTACAGTATGGACGTGTTAGACATTGTTGGGGGAATAATAGGTGGTTCTGTATGTACTTGGCACAGGCACTTCTTTTTCACTGTAACTATTCTCAGTCCATAGTTGGCTAAGTCCATGAATGCAGATCCCCAGATTCAGAGGGCTGGTGGCCCAGGGAGCTGTGAGGGCCTGTCACACTGGGACCTGGGGCTAAGGACCAGTCTCTTACAACCATGTCAGCTGCTGTGGCAACTGAAGAATGAGCCTCTGCTCTTCTCTTTCACCACTGTGATGAGCCTTATGATGGAGATGGTCCCTGCTCTTACCCTTCAGTGACGGTTTAAGTTTCCGTTGGTAAAGTTAGTACACAGTCATGAGAGGATGATTACCAGTGTTAAGTGAAGTGTCAGGTGTAGGGGAAAGGTACGTGGTACTGGCTTTTAGAGAAGGGCGCTGTTGTGTGGACATGGGGAAATTGTGGAGGACCTGGGAGGCAGTGAGACTTGAATTAAAGCAGGAGTCTCGGAAGCCAAAGAAGGAACTAGACCTTTCCAGTGAAGCACAGGCAAGGAGGTGGGGACTGACTCACTGAGGACCAGTGTGCTGTGGTGAGCAGCTCTAGGCCGGACGTTCTGCCCTCCTGGGTCCTGAGTCACGGAACAGAGCGTCAGAAAGCCTGGGAATACCCTGACTGTCCTGCCTAGACACTGGGACTCTTATCTGGGAGAGGCCATGTGGAGCATTGTTTTAGAATTGTTCTGGCAATGACTTGAAAACTAGGCACCAAGACACACGCCTGAGTGATTGAGTTCGGGGAACACAGAGCATGACCTGTGTGGCAGTGAGGGGCTCCCGGTGACCGTGAGCAAGCACTTGTGTAAGGTCCTGTTAGTGGTTGAAGAGAGGAGAGGAGGAGAAGGGGAGGGGTAGGAGGAGGAGACACGGCCCCTCCCATCCCTATCTAGCCTGCTAGCAGACAGGCTCAATCCTGTTTAAACCCAGTTTGTTTTCCTGTTGCACTGGAACAGTGAGTGGTTCTCAGCCTGTGGATCTCAACCTCTTTGGGGGCCAACCAGCTCTTTCACAGGGATCGCCTAACGCCATCAGAGACCACAGATACTTACATTATGATTCATGAAGAAGCAAAATCATAGTTAGGAAGTAGCAATGAAAACTGTGTTGTAGCCAGGTGTGGTGGCGCACGCCTTTAATCCCAGCACTCAGAGGCAGAGGCAGGCAGATTTCTGAGTTCAAGGCCAACCAGAGCTACACAGAGAAACCCTGTCTCTGAAAAAAAAAAAGAAAAAGAAAATTATGTTGTAGTCGGGGTGTCACCACAGCATGAACAATTGTATAATAGGGTCGTGGCATTATGAAGGTTGCCCTAGAGCTAAGTAAGAATGCTGTTTGAAGGGAGGGGTTGTTGAGATGTTTGTTTGTTTGGTTTTGGTTGATTGGTTCATGGAGAGGGAGTGATTCAAGACAGGGTTTCTCTGTGTAGCCCTGGCTGTCCTAGAATTCACTCTGTAGACCAGGCTGGCCTCTAACTCGAGGTCCACCTGCCTTTGCCTCCCAAATGCTAGGATCAAATGTGTGCACCACCACGCATGGCTAACTTTTTTTTTTGTTTTTTTTTTGTTTTTTTTTGTTTGTTTGTTTTTTTTGTTTTGTTTTGTTTTTCGAGACAGGGTTTCTCTGTGTAGCCTTGGCTGTCCTGGAACTCACTTTGTAGACCAGGCTGGCCTCGAACTCAGAAATCCGCATGCCTCTGCCTCCCGAGTGCTGGGATTAAAGGCGTGCGCCACCACCACCACCACCACCGCCCCGATAACTTTTAATTTCTTATGCGTATGTGTGTGAGCATACCCTGAGGGCAGAGTCTTCAGAGTCCAGGAGCTCCAGTCCTGACCACAGCTCCTCTACAAGAGTAGTATGTGCTCTTAATGTGGAGAATCTGTTCAGTCCCCGAGAGTGGTTTTTTTTTTTGTTTTTTTGTTTTGGTTTTTTCGAGACAGGGTTTCTCTGTATAGCCCTGGCTGTCCTGGAACTCACTTTGTAGACCAGGCTGGCCAGAAATCCGCCTGCCTCTGCCTCCCGAGTGCCGGGATTAAAGGCGTGCGCCACCACAGCCGGCTGAGAGTGGTTTTTATTTGTTGTTTTCTGTAAGGATTGAACCCAAGACCTCAAGATGCTAAACAAACACTGAGCCACAACTCTGGCCTCAGAGTTTTCATTTTTAAAGAAAAGCTCTCAGGTAACCCAGACTGGTTTCAAATTTTCTGTATAGTTATGATGACAGAATGACCTTGATTTATTATTTTATTTTTGAGGCAGGATCTCACTATATAGCCCTGACTGACCTGGAACTCTTCCTGGTAACCAGACTGATACCAAAGCTTAGAGAAACCCACCTGCCTCTGCCTCTGCCTCTCTGCCTCTCTGCCTCTCTCTGCCTCTCTGCCTCTCTTCTGCCTCTCTGCCTCTCTGCCTCTCTGCCTCTCTGCCTCTCTCTGTCTCTCTGCCTCTCTCTGCCTCTCTCTGCCTCTCTCTGCCTCTCTCTGCCTCTCTGCCTCTCTCTGCCTCTCTCTGCCTCTCTGCCTCTCTGCCTCTCTGCCCCTCTGCCTCTCTGCCTCTCTCTGCCTCTCTGCCTCTGCCTCCAAGCGCTGGGTTTAGGGTGTGTGTAACCACACCTGGCTAACCTTGAACTTTTGATCTGAAGTGCCAGGATTTCTGACACACCCAGTTTGTGTATGTCTTATTGGGGATGGAACCCCATGCAGAGCTTCCTGCATGCCTGGAGAGGGGGGAGCATTCTACTCACTGAGCTCCACCTCAGCCCAGCTCTTGCAGTTTTATTGCTTTTTGAAAAATCAAAGTAATATTTCATAACATTAAAATTATATGAAATTCAAACTTGTGTCCATGTATGGACATTTATGTTTTGGAGACATGGCAATGTTCGGTAATTTGCATGTGACTACTTTAACATGGAGCACAAGGCTTGCATAGTGACAGAGACCATAAAAAACAAAATATGCTCTCTTTGACACTTGAAAGGAAACAGTTCACCCTTGCCGTCACCCATTCTTTGATCAAGTACCCTTTCTGAGACAGTGGCCATCTCGTACCTGAGGCTTTCTCCCTCCAGCCAGACTTTATTTTGTCATTGCTGTTCCAAGAACAAACACAGGGTTCCTATCATGTCTGTCTGTCTGTCTGTCTGTCTGTCTTTGTGTGTGTGTGTGTGGTGGCGGCAGCGGTGGCGGTGGGTCAAGACAGATTCTTTTTGTATAGCCCTGGCTATCCTAGAACTTCCTCTGTAGACCAGGCTGGCCTCAAATTCACAGATATCCACCTGCCTCTGCCTTCTGAGCACTGGGATTAAAGGTGGGCACCACCACTATCTGGAAAATTATTCCTAATTTTTACATTAACTTATTTTTTTAATTCATTTTTATCATTTTTAGTTAAGTATTTGTTTATGACTGTGTGTGAATATATGCAGGCAGGTGCCTGCGGAGTCCATAGATGACAGATTGCCCTGGAGCTGTAGTTATGGGCAGTTGTGAGCTGCCTGATGTGGATTCAGAGAATGGAACTCGGTCCTCGGCAAGGCAGTCCATGCTCTTAACTGCAGTGCCAACCCTCCAGCTTTACTACAGACAGACTTAGGGCTTGGGATGTAGCTCAGTTAGGCCAGAGTTCACTCCTCAGCACTGCATAAAAACCTAGGTGTGGCGATACATGCATGTAAGCACTCAGAAGGTGGAGACAGGAGGATCAGAAGGTGATGTGCTCCAAGTTTGCTGTCAGCTTGTGCTTTATGCGACCCTGTCCCAGGATGGAGAGCTGAGATCTGGGCAGTTGTTTTGTCTTACTGATGACGTGTCCCCTGTCCTCTGTCAGGTCAAGCGGTACCAGTGCACCTTTGAAGGATGCCCTCGCACCTACAGCACAGCAGGCAACCTGCGCACCCACCAGAAGACTCACCGAGGAGAGTACACCTTCGTCTGTAATCAGGAGGGCTGTGGCAAGGCCTTCCTCACCTCCTACAGCCTCAGGATCCATGTGCGAGTGCACACAAAGGAGAAGCCATTTGAGTGTGACGTGCAGGGGTGTGAGAAGGCGTTCAACACACTGTACAGGTCAGCCTCCCCGTACACACCGCCCAGGTCAGAGGCCGCAGAACTCCCTCCTTGCATATGACAGCTTTTGGGACTTTGAAGAGCACAGCTGTGCTCACCTGCTTAAAATGCAGTCAGAACTTACTACTTAAAGATAGATGTACCGTGGGTTGGGTGGAAATGTCGGCCATCTGTGTGTAGATTTGCATCTCAAGGAGTGACATCGTGCCCTTGGGATTTTAGTAGTTGATGTAGAGTAGTCTTCACATTGGCACTAGCTTAGGCTGGCACAAACCTCTGCCATATCCTTCTATCTTGAGAGGTGGGAAGGTGCCCCCTTGATGTCTGTGTCTTTTTTTATGTTTGTGTCAGGAGACTACACAGATCTTTAATATTAGGCACAAAATACTAAAATAACAGTAGCTAAAACCATACCATTCTGAAAGGGCCTGCTCCTGTTTGATGCTAGAAGCCGAGCAGGATTGGGCCTGGTTAATACTTGGCGAGACAAATAATAATGGAAAACATGTATGTGTGCACTGTGCAAAGGCATAATTCTAAGTGTTGGTTCCCAGAACAGCTGCTAAGTAAACAGAAGTAGATAACGTTCTGTACGGTCCTGGCTCGTAGTTCAGGGCCAGAGGAGTCAGTCTCTGGTTATTGCTCCTTTTTATTTCTCTCTGGGTGAGTTTTGGATGCTAATGTGCTCTGGTACAGCATTCTGGTGCGCTCGATCCTATGGTGTGATAGGCTGACACTGGGAGGCTCTGTGGTACATTCTGTAAGGAGCATTTCTCTGGGACATTTTGCAGGTTGAAAGCACATCAGAGGCTTCACACAGGGAAAACGTTTAACTGTGAATCTCAAGGCTGCAGCAAATACTTCACCACACTCAGTGATCTGCGGAAGCACATTCGAACCCATACAGGAGAAAAGCCATTTCGGTAGGTCTCGCTGCCTTCTGTCTGTCACTGGGCAGGTCCCAGCTGGGGTCTTATTAGGATCTAAGAAGTTTTCACTGTAGGAAGAAAATTCCTTTACCTGTTTCCTTCTCTGGTGGTGTCAGCTTGCCACAGGGGAGCTCTGACCAACAGCTGCAGGTCGGAGGAGTGCGGGCAGACTCGGTGGTGGCCATTCTGCCTCATTTTGTTCTGTATTCTTAGAAAGCTATTTGTTGAAGCTGACTTATATGGAGGATACTTTTCTTTGTACTAGGGAAGTACTGAGATCCTGAGTCAAGGGCTGAGGATGTAGCCTGGCCTACAGAGTAAGATCCTACATCAACATCCCTTCCCCCTAAACAAAACAAAACATCCGGGCGTGGTGGCGCACGCCTTTAATCCCAGCACTCGGGAGGCAGAGGCAGGTGGACTTCTGAGTTCGAGGCCAGCCTGGTCTACAAAGTGAGTTCCAGGACAGCCAGGGCTACACAGAGAAACTCTGTCTCGAACCCCCCCCCCCCCCAAAAAAAAAAATCACATCCTTAGTTAAATGGGGAAGAGGCACAAAATTATAGACAATGTCTGATGCTGTCAGCCAGAGTGCCTTGAGCATGGAGAAGGGGAGACCTACTAAAGACGGGATTCAATTGTTTCTGAGCGTGTTCGTGAGGGAAGGTGAGGGTGGGAGGCTTGGCTCAGGGGTCTGCACACATCACTCTTACATATCACTGCTGCGGTTAATAGCTCACGTTTGTGCACATACATGACCACATGTTTTTTGTATAGCTATGTCAAAATCCAAATTTTTTACATTTTATTTTTATAAGTATATATCTGTGTGAGTACATGTCTTCTGAGTACTGATACTCCCAAGGCCAGAAGAGAGTATCAGATCTTCTGGAGCTGAACTAAACTCGGGTCCTCTACAAGGGTAGTAAATGTTCATCTTCCCAGCCCCAACCTCCACAAAGACAAACGTACTTCTATTAAGTAGATCTATAAGTCTGCTTTCTATGAAGCTAAACACCGAGGATTATGGCTGGTTCTTGACAGCAGGAAAAACAAGGTGGCTGGTTATAGAGACAACAGAAGCAGCCTCTGATGGTTATATGACATTTTTATGGGGTAATCAGTCTAAAAGGCTTCCCAGAACTGGGTTGTAAGTATTGCTGAAGATAGCCCATAATGAATGTCCCTGGCCGGGCGTGGTGGCGCATGCCTTTAATCCCAGCACTCGGGAGGCAGAGGCAGGCGGATATCTGAGTTTGAGGCCAGCCTGGTCTACAAAGTGAGTTCCAGGACAGCCAGGGTTACACAGAGAAACCCTGTCTCGAAAAACAAAACAAAACAAAACAAAAAAAAAAGGAATGTCCCTGAATTCTCATGAGGTACTGTTTAAAGTTAGGGCAGCAAGCGTGCCACCCGTTCATTTTGAAGCCATTCACCCTCTTTTGCACACTCAGAGGAGTTGAAAAGTCTTCCAGAGCAGCTGGCTCTGAGACACCAATTAAATGAAACTGGGGTTTTAAATTACAGACAGGTTCCTGAGTCTTGGACCCCCCCCCCCCTTTTTTTTTTCTTTTCCCCTTGTTCCGGTCAACCCCGCTCGCTCTGCTCGACCCCGCTTGCACTGGCCAGCTGTGCTCGCTCCGGCCACCCCTGTACAGCCCTGCTCGCTCCAGCAGGCCCGCTTGCTCCAGTTGGCCCCGCTCGCTCTCCGCTCTGCTCACTCCGGTTGGTCTCTTCAGTCCAAGGATTCATTTCTTATTATCCACCCCTGTACAGCCCTGCTCACTCCAGCAGGCCCTCTCGCTCCAGTTGGCCCCGCTCGCTCTCCGCTCTGCTCACTCCGGTTGGTCTCTTCAGTCCAAGGATTCATTTCTTATTATTCTTCATAAGTACGCTGTAGCTGACTTCAGACGCACCAGAGGAGGGCGTCAGATCTTGTTACGGGTGGTTGTAAGCCACCATGTGGTTGCTGGGATTTGAACTCATCACCTTCGGAAGAGCAGTCGGGTGCTCTTACCCGCTGAGCCATCTCACCAGCCTGAGTCTCAGCCCCTTTAAGAACAAGAGGTTAGAGACTAGTTAGTTACAGCTGCCTAAACCCCCCTTACCCTCTCTCCTGCCCATCAGGTTGCTAGGGGACTCATTTCTATATACACATTCATTTAATTTTGTGATGATTAAATGAATTAATTAAGTTTTCTCTTGAATATTAGAGGGGACCTAGATAGATACAGTGATGCTTATATGTGATTAAAATCAAAGAAACTTTCTCTTTAAAGAAATAAGGTATTAAGATATATAATATAATAAATCTATTGGTCATATATTTATGTTCTTGCTGTGTAAGAACTAAAGCAATGTTAAGAACTACACAAACCCTGCCCTTGGGAAAAGCAGATTAAGAAAAACCATCACACATCTGGCATGGTTGTACAACACCTTTAATCTCAGCACTGAGAACACAGAAGCAGGCAGATCTGTGAGTCCCAGACCAGCCAGGGCTACATAGTGAGACCCTGTCTCAAGCAAACAAGTAAACGCACGCACACACGCACGCACGCACACATGTGTGCACACACACAACCTCTCCTGAAATGTACACAGAGATGAAATAAAATCGGACATGAGGGGCTGGTGAGATGGCTCAGTGGGTAAGAGCACCCCACTGCTCTATCCGAAGGTGATGAGTTCAAATCCCAGCAACCACATGGTGGCTTACAACCACCTGTAATGAGATCTGACGCCCTCCTCTGGTGCGTCTGAAGTCAGCTACAGCGTACTTATGAAGAATAATAATAAAACGAATCCTTGGACCAGAGAGACCAACCACAGCGAGCGGGGCTGTCCGGAGAGAGCGGGCCCGACCGACCGGAGCAAGCGGAGGCAGTCAGTGCGAGCGGGGCTGACTGGAGTGAGTGGGGCCGTCCTGGGGCACCGGAGCGAGCGGAGCCAGCCGGAGCGAGAGGGGTTGAGTGGAGCGAGGAGGGGGGGTGTTGACCGGAACAAGAGAAAAAAAAAATGAGAGATGCTCAAAGGAAGCATGTGGTGAATGCATATCATCAATCCTGAGGAGGTGGGGATTGTTTCTGGCTTTGATTATTAAGAAAGTATTCAGGGGCTAGCACTGTAGCTCACCAAGCATTTACAATGCCCTGATCTTAAGCTTTAGCACTCCTTTAGCACTGCGTAACCCAGGCATAGTGGTGCATGCCTGTAATCCTAGCTACAGAGTGAGTTGAAAGGCAGCCTGAGATGTGTGAGCCCTTTCCTGATATGGGGAGGGCGCTACTGCATGCTGTGGATTATGGCTGATTCTGGGTCACAGCCGCACCCACGCTCTCACTGGGTTTATGTTCTTCTGCCGTCTTCCCAACTCACTTTGTTGTTGTTGTTGCTGTTGTTGTTGTTGTTTTGTTTTATTTTTTGTTTTTTTTGAGACAGGGTTTCTCTGTGTAGTCCTGGCTGTCCTGGAACTCACTCTGTAGACCAAGCTAGCCTCAAATTCAGAAATCCACCTGCCTCTGCCTCCCGAGGACTGGGATTAAAGGCATGTGCCACCACACACTCACTTTTATTTTCTCTGTTTTGAGGCAAGGTTCATTTTGTAGCCCAGGCCAGACTATTTGTGACGTTGTGAGCCTCCTCCTGGCTCAGCCCCCTCTTGGGTGCTAGGGCTTTAGACACGGGTCTACAAGTCCAGCTCTCTTTACCCAGCCTTGATGGACATCGTAATTCAGTGGCCATAGGTTATCCATGTAGGCTGTCAATGTCAGCACAGTACAGTTGTGCTCAGTGATTGGTCAGATCTTTATCATTGGGATGCTCTCAACACTTACTTTACCTACAGACCTGTCCCGGACTCTGAGTCACATACGCCATTATTCCTGTCCTTGTTTGTTACATTTATTTGTATGTAGTGTGTGTATGTGTGTCACAGTACACCTGTAGCAGTCAGATGACAGCTTGCTAGAGCTGCTCTGTCCTGTTGTGGTTTCTAGGGATGAAGCCTAGGACACCAGGCTTGGTGGCAAGCACCTGGCCTGGCTATCTTGCCACCTCCCGTGTTTTGTTTTTTGGGTTTTTTTTATTTTTATTTTATTTTTTCTAAGTCTTCTCATTCCCATCCCTAAAACCACTATGACTAATCTGATCCTAGTGTTCCAAAACTTTGCTCTCGCTTGCATGCACGAATGTTTAGGATGACTTCTCTTATCTACTGACTCTGCTTTGTCTTTGCTTAAACATCTCATTTAGATGTGATCACGACGGCTGTGGGAAAGCGTTTGCAGCAAGCCACCACCTTAAAACTCACGTCCGGACGCACACTGGTAAGTTCAGGCTGATTTCCACCTATCGTTTTTCTCTCTCTCTCTCTCTCTCTCTCTCTCTCTCTCTCTCTCTCCTTCCTTCCTTCCTTCCTTCCTTCCTTCCTTCCTTTTCCTTCTTTTCTTTTCCTTCCTTTTTTTCCTCCCTCCCTCCCTTCTTTCTTTCTTTCTTTCTTTCTTTCTTTCTTTCTTTCTTTCTTTCTTTTGTATTTTTTGTTTGTTTCTTTGAATTTTTTTTTTTTTTTTTTTTTTAGGACAGGGTTTCTCTTTATAGCCCTGGCTAACCTGAAACTACTTTGGTAGACCATGTTAGCCTAGAACTGGAGAGATCCACCTGTCTCTGCCTTCCCAGTGCTAGCATTAAAGGTGTGTGTCACCTGCCTGACATAATTTCCATTTTCCCTTTAGCCTGTTGAGACCTGTAAAACTAGGAGAGCGAGTAAGGACTGGCGGTGTGGCCTTCACCTACAATCCTGTTTTCCATGATTGACTGAGTCAAGAATTCAGCCTTAAACCAGAAAAACAGACATACCCTTTAGAAACAGCCAGGAGGAAGCCAGCTGCCTTCCCTCCAGGCACAGGCTGCTGCTGCTACTGCTGCTGGCTTTCCTTGGCTCTGGGTTTGAAGTCTGAGAAAGTCAGCACCTTCCCTTGCTCAGACCTGCCCACCGTTAGAAGGGGAGAGCTTTCCTGGCGGTGAAACTAACATGGCTTCTTCATTCCTGCAGGTGAAAGACCCTTCTTCTGCCCCAGTAACGGCTGTGAGAAGACATTTAGCACTCAGTACAGTCTCAAAAGTCACATGAAAGGTCATGATAACAAAGGCACCGCATACAGTGCACTTCCGCAGCACAATGGATCAGAGGTATGTTCTCCTGTTCTCATCTGGGTGGACTTAGCGATCTGTGAGCTGCTCTGTCCTTGCTTAACTCGGGGACAGAGAAACAGGGTCAGCATCTCTGTGTGGGAGGCTGGAAGCCAAAACTGACTCACCCCCCCCCCCCCCCCCGCCCACACACACACCAGTTCCTCTGATCAGCCCTGCTGTATTCCCATCCAGCAGGTGTGAAGGAGAACTGGCTGTTCCCTGGCTTTGCAGGGCCCGGGCACAGCCTCTTCTACCCACGTGTGTGTGTGTGTGTGTGTGTGTGTGTGTGTGTGTGTGTGTGTGTGTGTGTGTGTGTGTTTGTGTGTAAGGGTACATATTACCTGCTGGAAGTCAGAGGATTTCCTTAAGTATCACTTCCCAGCCGCTGTCTGTCCCTCTCTTTTTATTCTTTTGTGACGGTCTCTCTTATGGCATAGAACTCTCTAAGCAGGCTAGGCTGACTACCCAGAGAGCCTCAGGGGTTCTCATGTCTGTCTTCCCAGTGTACGGGTCACCAGTGCTCACCACACCCCTGTTTTTTCTTTTTAAATGTATTTTTGGGGCTTGAAATCGACTGACTGACCTAGCAACCTAGGCCCCACCAGGCGGTGGTGGCCCATGCCTTTAGTCCTAGCACTTGGGAGGCAGAGGCAGGTGGATTTCTGAGTTCGAGGCCAGCCTAGTCTACAGAGTGAGTTCCAGGACAGCCAGGGCTATACAGAGAAACCCTATCTCGAAACAACCAAAAAAATACCCCCAAAAAAACCAAACAAACAAAAAAACCTCATCAACCAAGCCACCATAGCTCTCTTGCCATAGTCTTTTGTGTGCTGGGGTTGTGGGCATGAGGCCTGGCTCAGAACTCCTGGGGTTTTTGGTTTTTGTTTTGTTTTGTTGAGACAGTTTCTCTATATAGCCCTGGCTGTCCTGAAACTGTCTCTGCAGAGACAAGAGATCTGCCTCTGTCTACTCCTGGGTGCTGGTATTAAAGGTGCATGCACCCCCATGTCTAGCTTTTGGAGCTCATATGGTAGTGTCATTTTCCCATCTGTGGCTGTGGTGGGTGACAAGCCTGCACTACCTTTGGGAGGGAAGCTAATGTTACCTCACACATCCGTCAGCATCTGAGCGCCAGGCTTTGTCTGGAAGGTTCCCTTGCCCCTGAGTTGTCTGCAGAGCATCTGCCTTAAGACTCTGAGCCACACAGAAGGCCTCTGGAAGCTTTAGGCAGTTTGGTTTGTTCTTTTTTTTGGTTGTTGTTTAGATTTTTGTTTTGTTTTGTTTTTCGATACAGGGTTCCTCTGTGTAGCCCTGGCTGTCCTGGAACTCACTTTGTAGACCAGGCTGGCCTCGAACTCAGAAATCCGCCTGCCTCTGCCTCCCGAGTGCTGGGATTAAAGGCGTGTGCCTTTACTTTATGTGAATGCGTGTTTACTTACATGAACATATGTATATATACTGCTTGTAGTCAGAAGAGGGCATTAGATTCTCTGGAACTAGAGTTATAACTGCTTGAGAGCCGCTGTGTCTCTGCTGGCAACTGAATCTAGGTCCTCTGCAAGAGCAGCAAGTGCTCTTAACCACTGAGCCATCTCTCTCTTAAATTCTGAGCCCCCGTCAGTCTCTGTCCATCTTGATCTCCTCCAGTTCCATTCTAAAAAGACCCTGGGACGTGCACTGTCGCTTGCTCTTTCTTTTTTACATTTGTTTGTTGAGTGCACTCAAGTGCACAGTCACGGATGTTGGTTCTCTCTGTCCACCAAGTGGGTCACAAGGATCAAGGTTAGGGTTAGCCTTGGCAGTAGGTGCTTTGACCACTGAGCCATCTTGCTAGTCCTCTTGCTGTTTCTAGCTTGGTAGTATTCACTAGCCTGTGTCTGTTAATCCTGGAAAGTGAGTAATACCATTAACTTATTATTTGGGAGAATAAAGAAATGGAAGCTGGTAGAGGAATCCACCCATTCTACCTTGAGAAAGTTTTTGGAACTGATTTGATATATTTTTGTCCTTTCCTGGGTTGTTGGGGTTTTTTTTTTTTGGCCTGAATTTTTGCAATAAGTTGCTAAATGGTTCTTGTTTTGTTTTGTTGTTTTGGTTTTTGAGACAAGGTGTCTCTGTGTAGCCCTCACTGTCCTGGAACTCATGTAGACTAAGCTAGCCTTGAGTAGGCCAAGTGCATGCTGGGATTAAAGGCATACACCACAATGCCTGGCTAGGCTAAGTGGGTTTTAGCATCTTTTCTCCCCCCTCCTCAGACTTCTCCCTGCTTGCTCTGCACCAGAGTTGCTGTGCTCTGGCCTGAGGCTGCCGGGGCCATTCACAAGGCCTTTATTCCTTCAGTCTGAGATGCTCCCAGCACCACGTTAACTTATTCAGTGATTCCCTTCGGAAGAATGAAGTTCACAAAGTATAAAATAAGGTTTATATTTTTGGAGAGACAGCCTGCTCAGAAGTCTGTGGTTTCCAAGTTTTAAGCAGTGAAGGACCCTTTTAAAAGGACTCTCAGTGCCAGCTCCCTGGGTAAAGGTGCTTGCCCCAGGCCTGAGTTTGATTCCCTGACCGTGGTGAGTGGAGAGAGCCCACTCCTGTCAGGTGCTCTCTGACCTCCAGGTGTGTGCTGTGCTGTGGTGCCCCCTCCACACACCAAAAATAAATAGAAGGCTCCAAGTTGTTAGTGGTAGCTAATATTTGTTGGGTTTAAGGACATGCCCCAGGCTGAGCTAGGTGCTGCCTCTCTCACAGCTCTGTGAGGTCACTTTTGTCACCATTCCCATGCCACTTATTGAGAACCAGAGTGCTCCTTGCTATTGAGAACTCAGCTTTCTTCTTTTCTTGTTTTTAATTTTAATTTTTTTACTTATTCACTTTACATCCCCCACACTGCCCCCCTCCCAGTCAGCCCCTCCCACAATCCTTCCTCCCTCTCCTTCCCCTTCTATTCTGAGCTGGTGGGGGCTCCTCTGAGAATCCCCTCAACCCTGGCACTTCAAGTCTCTGTGAAGCTAGGCGCTTCCTCTCCCACTGAGGCCAGACAATATTTTAAAAATCTGATATTTAAGCCAGGCAATGGTGGCGCATGCCTTTAATTCCAGCATTTGGGAGGCAAAGGCAGGCAGATTTTTGAGTTTGAAGCCAGCCTGATCTACAGAGTAAGTTCCAGAACAGCCAGGGCTACACAGAGAAACCCTGTCTTGAAAAACCAAAAAACAAAAACAAAAAAAACCCTGACATTTACTCCAGATTTTTTTAAAAAGTATTTGATAAATAAAACTATACATAGTTTTATTATATATATTGATAAATAACATTGATTTTTATGTATGCATACATATACATTCGTACATACATACATACACATACATACCTTGGAGCAAGGAGAAATTAAATAACTTTCCGAGGTCTTCATAGCTTTTCACTAATATGACTTAGGCAGTGTGACTCCAGAGCCAGCCTCCTGAGGTCTGCATTGTTAGAGACAAGGTAGTGTTAGCTGGGAAGGGGGTGGCCTCTGGTGCTCAGCAGCCTCAGTTCAAACCATTCTTCTGTCACTAAACACTTGTCCTTAGGCACATGACTTCCAGCCTCCTCCGTTTCTTCATCTGATAAAACCAGGCAAAACTGCTTGTCAAGTCAGACTCAGTTTCTCGTTTAGTAGCAGTGCATGCAGACTTGAACTGCAAAGAACACTGAGTGTAGTAGCCAAGAGTTCCTTAGAAAGAGTAACAGAACTTATTGAATGAGTACACACACACACCCCTTGGAAGGTCCAAGGATCCAGTACTCATTCAGTATACGAGGCTGGATGTCTCAGCTGGTCTTCAGTAGAGACCAGAATCCTGAAGAAGTCGGCTCTAATGCCATTGATGGAATGGACTTGGTAGCAAGGGCAGGAGGAAGGAAGGAGAATTTCTATCTTCCATGTTCTTTTTTTTTTTTTTTTTTTTAGATATTTTCTTTATTTACATTTCAAATGCTATCCCGAAAGTTTCCTATACCCTCCCCCCGCCCTGCTCCCCCACCTGCCCACTCCCACTTCCTGGCCCTGGCATTCCCCTGTACTGGGACATATAAAGTTCCATGTTCTTATATAGACTTCCAGCAGAAGGTGTGGCTAGATTACAGGTGAGTGTTTCCACCACAAAAGAGCTAGATTGGGAGCTGGAGAGTGGGCTCAGAGGTTAAGATTGGGAGCTGGAGAGTGGGCTCAGAGGTTAAGATTGGGAGCTGGAGAGTGGGCTCAGAGGTTAAGATTGGGAGCTGGAGAGTGGGCTCAGAGGTTAAGATTGGGAGCTGGAGAGTGGGCTCAGAGGTTAAGAGCACTGATTGCTTTTCAGAGATCCTGAGTTCAATTCCCAAGAACTACATGGTGGCTCACAACCATTTGTAATGGAACCCAATGCCTTCTTTTGGTATGTCTATAGACAGCTTCAGTTTACTCATATAAATAAAATTTAAAAAAAAATCTAGATTAAAGGTGTGTCTTCCACCTCAAAGATTCTGATTATAAACGGATCACTTCCCACTTCAAATGAGCCAGTTAAACGAAAAGTCCCTCCAGGCCGGTCCAGCTTTTTTAGGGGTTTTAGTTAATTCTAGATATAGTCAAGTTGACAACCAAGAATAGCTGTCACGCTGAGCCTCAAGTCCACCAGTGTTAGTCTTGGGGGAGCATGTCTGCCTCCATTTGCTGTTCAGCCCCTGGACTGGGGCTTGAGAGGCCATCTGTAGAGCCCTGGTCCAACGGTGACAGTGCCAGCCTGGGGCTATCCCTGTCCCCAGCTTTGCATGTCCAGCCTCCCACTGGCGTCTTCACCCAGATACTGCAGATCTTCTGCAGTCTGACCTGTCCAGACCCGTTCCTCCTGCAGCACTCATGGAGTAGCACAAGTCGCTGGCTTTCTCTAGAGGTGGAGGTTCAAGTCTTGGTTGTTGAAACTGGAAAGCAGAATGTGGTTAGGTGAGAATCACTGCGCATGCATGTTGAGTGTGTGTATTTCAAATAAGAGTATAAATAATACTTTTCAGTTTACATGAATAGCAAATGAGTCATGTGAAATCACTTTGTAAACGATGAGAGAAACGATATAATACAAATATTAGTAATTTTGTGCTGTTGCAGCTTTTGTTTTTTGTTTTTGTTTCTGTTTCTGCACCTTAAATAAAAATTAGCCACTGGCTGGGGAGATGGCTCAGAGGTTTGGAGCACTGGCTGCTCTTTCGGAGGACCAGAGTTTGATTCCCAGCACCCACATAGAGGCCCCCTGACATCTGTAGCTCAAGTTCCAAGGGATCTAAAGCTTTCTTCTGGTCTCCTTGAGCACCAGGCACACACAAAATACAAAAACATACATGCAGACAAAACATGGACACATAAAATTTAAAACAATAGCAACAAGCAGCTACTAACCACTTTGAAGAAAGCACTAAGCACGGTGGTCACCCCTGTAACCCCAGTCCGTGGGCGGCAGCGGGGCAGCATGGTCTATCACCCCTGTAACCCCAGCCCGTGGGCGGCAGCGGGCCAGGGTGGTCCATCACCCCTGTAACCCCAGCCCGTGGGCGGCAGGCAGCGGGGCAGCATGGTCTGTCACCCCTGTAACCCCAGCCCGTGGGCGGCAGCGGGCCAGGGTGGTCCATCACCCCTGTAACCCCAGCCCGTGGGCAGCAGGCAGCGGGGCAGCATGGTCTATCACCCCTGTAACCCCAGCCCGTGGGCGGCAGGCAGCGGGGCAGCATGGTCTATCACCCCTGTAACCCCAGCCCGTGGGCGGCAGGCAGCGGGGCAGCATGGTCTATCACCCCTGTAACCCCAGCCCATGGGCGGCAGCGGGCCAGGATGGTCCATCACCCCTGTAACCCCAGCCCGTGGGTGGCAAGCAGCGGGGCAGGGTGGTCCATCACCCCTGTAACCCCAGCCCGTGGGCGACAGCGGGGCAGCATGGTCTATCACCCCTGTAACCCCAGCCCGTGGGCGGCAGCGGGGCAGGGTGGTCCATCACCCCTGTAATCCCAGCCCATGGGCAGCAGCGGGGCAGGGTGGTCCAAATAAAGGTTATCAGTGGCTACATAGAATGGGAGGCTGTGCTGAGCTAGTGGACGTCGTGCCTCAGAAGGGCTGGAGGTGGGGAGATGGTCTAATAAGAATGGAGGGGGTTTTTGTGTAAATTTGTCTTTGTTTTCTTTTTAATGAAACGATATACTTGGCCCCTACTTTGGATGTGTCTGACCTTTCTTTTTGTTTGTTTGGTTTTTTTGAGACAGGGCTTCTCTGTGTAGCCCTGGCTGTCCTGGAACTCACTCTGTAGACCAGGCTGGCCTCAAACTCAGAAATCTGCCTGCCTCTGCCTCCTGAGTGCTGGGATTAAAGGCATGCATCAACACTGCCCAGTGTGTCTGACCTTTCTTTTTTTTTTCTTTCCCTTGTTCCGGTCAACCCCGCTCGCTCCGGCCACCCGATCGGATCGGCTCCGCTCGCTCCCGTTGGCCCTGCTCGCTTTTGCCCTGCTCTCTCGGCCCCGCTTGCTCCGGCCATCCCTCGCTCCACTCGACCCTGCTCGCTCCAGCCAGCCCCACCCTCCGGCCTGCCGGCCCTGCTCGCTCCAGTCAGCCCCGCTCGCTCCGGACAGCCCCGCTCACTCCGGTCAGCCCCGCTCACTCTGGTTGGTATCTCCAGTCCAAGGATTCGTTTATTATTCTTCATAAGTATGCTGTAGCTGACTTCAGATGCACCAGAGGAGGGTGTCAGATCTCATTACGGTGGTTGTAAACCACCATGTGGTTGCTGGGATTTGAACTCATCACCTTTGGAAGAGCAGTCGGGTGCTCTTTCCCGCTGAGCCATCTCACCAGCACGTGTCTGACCTTTGGACCTTAAGGACTGGGTGATCAAGTATTAATAATTTTTATTTATTGTTTTTGTTGCTCAATTAGGATTTTTTTCTTTCACAGGATACAAATCACTCACTTTATCTGAGTGAGTTGGGCCTTCTGTCCACAGATTCTGAATTGCAAGAAAATTCCAGTTCGGTAAGTTTCTGAGTCATTCTCTTTGAAACAGCGCAGCCAGTTCGAAGACTCCTGCATTTAACTGTGTCAGTTGATGATGTGGAGGGCTCATTTTCCTACCTTGGGATTGCCTTTGGTCTAGCCGTTCCCTGGGGGCCTTGGGTCGCAGAAGATTCCTTGTGTTGCTAGTGTAGGCAGATAGTCATTGAGCACTGTTCCCACCATGGAGCAGCGAGCAGCAGCGTACAGTGCCGCTGTGCAGCCATCAGGTACCTGCAGCTTGGCCTCAAGGATGCATCCGAATCTCAGAGTTCCTAGACTTTTCTCAACCCTGCCTGCCTTGCCTGCCTTGGGCTGTTTCCTTCTTCAAGCTCATGTCCTGGGGCAAGCCTGCTCCATCTTGTCTCTGCGGCTCCATAATGGGCTAACACACCGCTGCATGGAGTCTGAGCATAAGCAGTCTGGCTGCTCTCATGGCTTCTCAACACTAGCTTTGGGGTGTGTGTGTGCTCGGCCTGGATTTTCTGCCTGCCTTCTTCACAGTGAATAATGTAATTGAATGAGTTTAAACATGGACTGACTGACTTAGCAGTGCTATGGGCGAATGCTTCCTGTTATCAGTTTTCTTTTTTTTTTTCTTTTTTTTTTTTCCTCGCTCCAGTCAACCCTGCTCGCTCTGGTCTGCCCCGCTCCCTCCAGTCAGCCCCGCTCCCTCCAGTCGGCCCCGCTTGCTCTGGTCACCCTGCTCCCTCCAGCCCTGGCCCTGCTCGCAGCCCCGCTCGCTCCCGCTCGCTCTGGTCGGTCCCACTTGCTCAGTCCCTGCTCTCTTCAGTCCAAGGATTCATTTATTATTATTCATAAGTATACTATAGCTGACTTCAGACCAAAGGAAGGTGTCAGATCTCATTTCGGGTGGTTGTAAGCCACCATGTGTTTGCTGGGATTTGAACTCAGGACCTTGGGAAGAGTAGTCAGTGCTCTTACCCGCAGAGCCATCTCGCCAGCCTAAGAGTTTTCTTGTATGTTGGGACAGTATCACTCAATATAGTCCAGGCTGCCCTCAAACTCAGGACAGGCTCCCTGCTTTAGCCTTCCAGATGGTGGGACTACTGATATGAGCTGGCATTACTGAACTGGAAAACTATTTCTTGAAGTGTGGGGGTTAATAGAGTCAACGGTAGTACTTATAGACTGTAGGCTCTTATCTGGGTGTGCCAGTTCACCTCCCATTGGTAGTAGACTGAGGCAGGAGGATCACCTGAGACAGTACTTAGTAACCTGAGACCCATCTCTAAAGAAAAAAATAAAGTGTGTGTGTGCTCTGCTCGCCTTACAGCTACAGAATCAGTTGTATTTGGGGGCTGGACTTAGGTAAGCACAACACCCTGATTCCACCCTCACCGTGCGTGTGTGTGTGTGTGTGTGTGTGTGTGTGTGTGTGTGCGTGTGTGTGCGTGTGTACGTGTAGGCAGGAGGATTGCCAGAAATTGGTGGTAAACCTATACTGTATAAGTGAAAACTTCTCAGATAAATAAATAAACTAGAGTAAGCCAGGTTTGATACATGGGCATTAAAGTGAGTACCTGCAGTCCTAGCACTTGAGAGATACAAGCAGAAAGATTACAAAGGAACTATGCTACAAAAACAAACAAAGAGTCAAAACAACAACCAGTACTGGGCACATTTAGAACTGAAAATTAAATACATTTAAAGCCCGGGGCTGTCGGGACAGACAGTTTAGTGGGTAAAGTGCTCCACACTCAAGCTTGGTGCGCCAAGTACTCCCGAGAGGGAGTCTCCAGGAAAGTTACAGAGAATTGCCTTCCCAGAGCTGTCCTCTGGTCTCCATAATATCCGTGGCTCCCCTGCATGTTTGATTTATTGCAAAGAAGCAATGCTTCCTCGGTTAGACTTAACAGTGAGTCAGCAGAAGAGAATCGCTTAAGTCAGAGACAGCTTCATCCGGGACGAATGCAAAGAGAAATTAAACTTTCCATATGATTGTCATTCATATTACAGAACAAATGTCCTAGAGCTTGCTTTCAAGAAGTCTAGGATGCCCTGAGTTACCTAAGACTTCTGGGTACAGTATTCCTTTAATGTGTATTTACTCCACACACGCGCACTTGTGTGTACAAATGCACACCACTGTGCACACCTGGGAGTCAGAGGACACTGGGGTTCTGGGATTGAAGCAAGAATCTCAGAGTTGCATGAGCAGCCGCCTTTTTTCACAAGGCTATCTGTATTACATGGCAGAGAAATCCATGCTGGCCAGGACCATGACATAAGACTTAGATTTCCAGAGCTCTGAAGCCACCAGGGAAGATACCTGATAGATGAGAACCATGAGTTTGTGAGAAATGAGGCCATTTCCAGCTAGCCCTGGCTGTCCTGGAACTCACTTTGTAGACCAGGCTGGCCTCATACTCAGAAATCTGCCTGCCTCTGCCTCCCGAGTGCTGGGATTAAAGGCGTGCGCCACAACGCCCAGCTCCAACATATTATCTTTGTCAAGAAGAATCCTGTCCCCTCATCTGTCTGTTATGCTCCTGACACCCAGCATTTATCCCAGATTTGGAAAGAGTTTTTTTAGTCTTTCAAGCCAAAGACACAGTCCTTAAGGCCATAGGACCAATGTGATGTTTCTTAGTAATGGGGACTTGGTGCTATCAAGTGGTAAATGTGTATGAGATGATTGCCGTCAGGGTGCTGGTGTAAATGTGTCTTAGGGATGAACTTGATTTGCTCCAGACTTTTGAGAAGGGGCTGGATCCACCAGGCTGTGCCTTTCGGTTGCTAGGCTCATCTGGACCGGCTGTTTCTCCTGCACTGACCCACAGCTCAGCCTGCACTCACCTCTGTTTTGGAGAGTCATTCCCATTCTGCAGCCATGGGCTTCAGCACCTGCTCTTTCTCCCTTGTTCCTCCTCTCCATGTCTCCCTCTTTCTCACTCTGTTTTGGAACCTTTATTGAGGTGCTTTGTCCATGCACAGGGGACATGGACCATACCTACTGTAAGTCATCCGGCAGTAGCACCAGCACACACACATGACCTCTCCTGCTTGGCCTTTATGCTTGGGGTCACATGCTTGCTTCCGTTTGCCTTTTCTTTTGGAACACTCAGTTTAAGAAATTCATGGTAGTCCTGTGTGCACACCTGTAATCCCAACTCTTGGAAGGCAGAGGCAGGAGGATTACTACAAGTGTAGCTTGATTTATATCGTGGCCAGCTGGAGCTGTACAATGAATTCAGACCTCTGGAAACAAGAACAGAACGGAAAAACTTGATTTATTATACAATACCTTCTTTGAAACAGGATCTGGCTCTACAGTCCATCCATGCTGGCATCAGACTCACAGTGAGACTCCTGTCAGAGTTCTGGAATTACAGGCTTGGGCCACAAAATCCTTCTTATACAGAACTCATGTTCCATCCATCTCCCCCCCCTCCCTCCTCCCCTCCCTCCCTCCCCCCTTCCTCCCTCTCTCTCTTCCTCTCCCTCCCTCATTCTGTGATTCACCACTGAGATCTCTTAGAGCATTGGTGCCACTGTGCACGCGCAGGTCAGAGCACAGGCTGAGATGTTGATGTTCACCTTCTGTGTTATTTCAAGGCAGAGTCTCTGTTGTGTTTCCATTAGGCTCTCTGGTCCCTGAGCTAGGGATTCTGTCTCCTGTCTCTCTGGCTGTGACAAGCTTGCATTGAGTAGGCACATGCTGCTCTCTGCTTTTCTGCACTTGAGTGGCAAGCTCCTTCATCCATTGAGCCGCCCTCAGATTTCCTCCTTCCCGCCTTTTCCCCCCTTATACTTAAGTTTGTTCTTTTGTGACAGGATCTTACTGTGTAGCCCAGGCCAGCGCTAACAGTCCTGCTTTCCTCAGCCTCCAGGATCCTGTGATTACAGGCGAGGGCCAACCCTGCTTGGATAGATTGCTTTCAATTACTTTCATTTGCAGTTCACATAAAATATTTTAGCCAGACAGTGATGGAGCACACCTTTGGAGGCAGAGACAGGCAAATCTCTTGAGTTCAAAGCTAGCCTAGTCTACAGAGTGAATTCCAGGATAGCCAGGCATACACAGAGAAACTCTGTCTCAAAAAACAAACAAACAAACAAACAAACAAAACCCTTTATTTTAACCACCACTTTAACGTTGGGAGTCCTTGGCTTACACTGTTCCAGGATGCATTTGACTGAAGCCTTTAGGCAACTCGTGCACATCCACTCCAGGGTGTCATAGCTGTCCCTACCTGCTGTCACCCTAGTTTCTCTTGCTTTCCTGGACTTTTATTGCCATATAGAGTTCTGAGATGGAAGTGGACTGTAGACAGGAAAATTAAAGCTTCCTCTCTCTCTCATTTTGTTAAATTGTATGTGTGTGGGGGGGGCATGAGGTGTATACAGATAGCTGTGGAAGTCAGAGGCATTCCTCTGAAGTGGGAGGTCAGGTGGTTGTGACCATGGGTACTGGGGACTGAGCTCTGCAAGAGCAGTGTGTGCTCTCAACCACTGAGCCAGCTCTCCAGCCATCTCTAAATGCCTTTAGCCTATGGCATTTGTTAAGTATAAGGTTTTCACAGATTTTTGTCACTGAGGTTTCTTACTGTGGCACATTAGAATGCCACACTAACGACCCGGGAAGATAATATGTCACTACTGCATCAGAGGGGCAAACTGTAAGGAGTTGATTATCTCAGTCTGCTTTCTGTTGCTGAGAGTATAGGACCCCAGTTTTACAGAAGAGATACTTCCTTTGACTCACAGCTCCGGAAGCCCAGAGCTGATGGGCTGGATGTGTGTGTTTCTGTGTGTGCAGGTCTGCAGTCGACCTAGCTGATGCTGGTGACAGTCAGGGGTCATCATCATCATCAGGTGCCTTTCTCCATTGCGCTCTACTTCAGTTGTTGGGGACAGTCTCTTAATGGACCCAGAGCTCACCATTGTGACTAGACTGGCTGGTCCGTGATCCTCAGGAACACCCCCCCCCCCCCTGTTTCTGCCTCCCAGGGCTGGGCTGCAAGCATGCACCTCTGAGCCTTCCTTTTATTGTTACGGTGCTTGTATTTATTCATACATTTGGTGACGGTGTGGGCACTAGGCATCCAAGTTCAGGCCCTCTGCTTGCATGGCAAGCACATTACAGATTAAGCCCTTAACTCAACTTCTTTATTTTGGGGGACAAGATCCTCTACATGTAGCCCAGGCTAGCCTTAAACTTGGGCTGACCTTGACCTTTCTATCTTCTTGTCAAAATCTCTTGTATCCTGGGTGACAGATGTGTGCTTTGGTGGTGGCCTTTCTGGCAGAAAGGTTGAGTATGAGTGTCCTGGTCTCTTTCCTGCCTTTTTTGAGTTTTAGCACAGGCCAGCCTGGAACTGACACTAGGCTGTGCTACCCCAGTGTTTGGGTTAAAGGCTTGTGCTCCCATGCCTGGCCTCTTCCCCCACCCCCCACCCCCGTTATGAAGCCAGTAGCGGGCAATGTTAGCCCTTGCTGTGGCGGCCTTCCCTGACCCTCACCAGCCTAAGCTTTATGGGGATTAAGCCTGCATGCGTTTCATTCTCTTTAAAGAGGGGATCACTTTGGCTTAATTAACATGAGTTTCCATGACGCAAATTACAGCAGTAATGTACAGATTACAATCTCATTTGTCTGTAGGATTTGGTCTTTTAAACAGGATTTATAAAATTTAGATTTACTATTGTGTACATGAGTGTTTTGCTTGCCCACTACATGGCTATAGCCCATGGAGGCTAGGAAAGAGCGTTGAGTCCCCTGGAACTAGAGTTATAAATGACTGATAGCACCACATGGATCCAGGGTGCACCCTACTCCCAAACCTCCTCCCACTCCCAAACCCCCTCCTTTTTTTTTTAACTCCTCCCTCCAACCCCCTTCCCTTCTCTGCCTCCTTCTGGCCCCCTCACTTGGCCCATAAGTTTTTTTTTTATTGGTTTCTCATTACAGATGGTTGTGAGCCACCATGTGGTTGGTGGGATTTGAACTCGTGACCTCCTGAAGAGCAGTCAGTGTTCTTAACCACTGAGCCATCTCACCAGGCCCACCCTCCTTAAATGCCATATAGTAAACATTTCAGCTTTGTGGAGCCGGTAGTCCCTGTCAAAGCTACTTGTCCCTGCTGTTGTATTGTGAAAACGGCATCTCTGTGCACATGACTGCATTCCAGCAGAACTTTAGACAGAGCCACTGATTCTTCCTGTCTCAGTTTCATGGAAAGGTGTTCCTTTGCAGAAGGAGGAGACAGAGATAAATGCCAGCCACGACAGCTCACACCTGTGGTCCCAGTGCACAAAGACCAAGGCAGTAGGATCAGCTAGTTGAGCATCAACCTGAGCAATTTAATGAGACCCAAAAAACAGAGTTCTGGGGATGTAGGTCGGAGAGGAAGGCTGGCTCAGTCTTCAGTACCTACAAAGAAGCTAGAGGCAGGAACATATCAAACGCTCATTCTAGTTCTCCTGCTTGTGTGTGCTCTTCAGAGGGAGGACTTTGTCAGGATGGCAAATCTCACAGCTCTCTCCCTGTCAGACACAGGACCAGGACCTCAGCACAATTTCACCAGCAATCATCTTTGAATCAATGTTCCAGAATTCCGACGACCCTGCGATTCAGGATGACCCTCTGCAGACAGGTGTGTTTCACGTTTCAGTCCACCCGTTTCCAACCCTGTGACACTCGAGGAAGGAAGGTCTCCTTTTTAGGCTCTTGTTGGCTTTAGAAATTCTGCAGGAGCTGTGGCCTTTCTGTGGAGTGTGCTGCTTTGTTCAGAGTAATGAGAGCCACAGATGAGGCTTCTTCCATGTGTAGGTAACACTTGCGAGAATGGAAGTGTCAGTGCGATACAGCTCTCCACGGCCAGAGGCCTCCTGACTAATGCCAGCAGACCTTTCCTCTTCTCTGTGCAGAAGAACAATAGGACACTTTTTTCTAGTTAAGTTTGCTTAGTGCCTGTCAAATGTGTATATCAGGAAGCCTGGCACTAAACCTGGCACTAAGCCTTGGACCTAAGTCAGAAAGGAAAGCAGGAGGCAGGCAGTGAAGTGTTCAGCAAGCCAGCTAGCAGTGACCTGATTGGCCATAACGGCTGTTTCTCTGTGGTGCCTCTAAGGCTTGAGAGGTGGATACATGTTTCTTCTTTTCCTTGACAGCTGCCTTGATTGACAGTTTTAACGGTGATGCAGAGTCCATCAGTGATGTCCCACCGCCTGCAGGCAATTCAGCGTCTTTATCTCTTCCACTCGTACTGCAGCCTGGCATCTCCGAGCCACCCCAGCCTCTGCTACCAGCGACAGCTCCGTCCGCTCCTCCACCTGCTCCCTCCCTAGGACCTGGTTCCCAGCCAGCTGCATTTGGCAGCCCCCCTGCTCTCTTACAACCTCCAGAAGTGCCTGTTCCCCACAGCACACAGTTTGCTGCTAATCAAGAGTTCCTTCCGCACCCCCAGGCGCCACCCCAGACCGTCGTACCATCAGCAGCAACAGTGGCGTCAGCCGTGGCAGCACCAGCCCCACCACAAAGTACTACTGAGCCCCTGCCTGCTATGGTCCAGACTCTGCCCCTGGGTGCCAACTCTGTCCTAACTAATAATCCCACCATAACCATCACCCCGACTCCTAACACGGCAATCCTGCAGTCCAGCCTAGTCATGGGAGAACAGAACTTACAGTGGATATTGAACGGTGCCACCAGTTCACCACAAAACCAAGAACAAATCGTAAGTATTGCTCGTAAGCACACCCAGTGGGTGACATGCATATAGAGGACATGTCTGTCCATCCATCCATCCCTCTTCCTTCCTTCCTCCCTCCCTCTGTCTTCCTTCCTCCCTCCCCCCTGTCTTCCTCTTCCTGCCTGCCTGCCTGCCTGCCTGCAGTACTGGGAATTGAAACTAGGGCTTCCCACATGCGAGGCAAGTGCTGTACCACTGAGTGTATCCCCAGCCTTCAGTTTTTTATTTCAAAAGGGAAAATGGCTGGCATGTCTGCCTTGAAACACGTATCCATGTAGCTATTTTCCCCAGTAAAGTATTGCAGATCCAGGGGAGGGGATGCATCTAAGATAAAGACAAAAAAAAAAAAGAAAAAAAAAGAAAAAGAAAAAGAAAAGAACAACTTTAAAGTTTACCTGTTGAATATTCCTTCTGAAGCTAATAACATCATGTAGTGCCACGCAGGCCTGCCCAGCATGTGGCCTGAGGGTAGCATGAGTCCCAGGAGACCACTGGCTTTGAATCAACGTTAGCAGATCACAACATTCGCCTTATAACATCAGAAGGTTGGACTCTCCTTTCAAGGGAGCAGACCCATGCATTGCCACATGTGTGCTGAGCACGTCCAGGCCCCATGGTACTTTTTTAAGAATTTGTTCTTAATGACTCTGGAAATAACTTGGTCATCGTGTCCTTGTGTCTTGAGAGCCTAGTTGCCAGATTTTATGCTGGAGGATACAGAAAAGTGAAAAGCATGATTTATTTTAAGATGCACATCAAGTAAGGAGACTAAAATATTAATATTACCAACAGGTAAAGAGCCTGATGATTCCAGCAATAGAGCCAAGCCAAGCGAAGCCCTCTGTGGAGCTCTTCCCTGTGCCTGTCCGCTCTCTTAGGATGCTTACGGGTCTTGAGAGGAGGAACATGGCATACCATCTTATGTGTGGAGCACAGTTCTGGGACATTGCTTGGTGGCAGCTGTCTGTACCTGCTAGGTTTTATTTATTTATTTATTTATTTATTTGAGATAGGGCTACAGAGCCCTGGCTATCCTGGAAATCATTCTGTAGACCAGGCTGGTGTTAAACTCACAGAGAACTTTGCCTCTGCCTCTCTGCCTCTCTGCCTCTGCCTCTGCCTCCTGAATGCTGGGATAAAAGGCCTGGGTTACCAAGCCTGGCTCCACTAAGCTGTCTTACTTGTCTTTTTTTTTAGTGGGGTTTTTTTTTTTTTTTTCAGATTTATTTTAAATTTTGTATATGAATATATTGTCTGTATGTCTGTCCGCCCTGTGCCAGCCTGGTACCCTCAGAAACCACAATAGGGTGATTGGCCCATCATGGCATAGTTGAGGTTTGAATGGGCAGGCTGTCCTCAGAGCTGTGCTTCCACTGGAGAGTTCAGCCCCTCAGAGGCTTCCACGACCACTCAGATCAAGTGGGCCCTGAGCCCTGGCTTTAAACAAACTGGAACAGCTGTTTGGAAATGGCTGGGCAGCCACCTGTGGAGGCTGCTTATTTGCCTGTTGGATGGGTGGAGTCACTGGAAGAGCCTTCCCAGTAGCCTGTCCCAGTCGCCTAGAGTCCTTATTTGTTCTTCTTTTCCCATGTGAGTCATTTACATATATTTAAATCTGGGTCTTATGCTTAGGATGTATGGGCAAAAGCATGTTTAAGGCTAGCCTGGGCTATAAAGCCAGGTCCTATGTGTTCACCCCACTCAGAAGTAAAGGGGTGGGAGAGAACCAAGCACTGGTTCCTCCCTCCATCCTTTCTTTTTTTTCCCCCCGTGTTGGGGGCTAAGCCAGTGCAGCTGCTCTACTACTGAGCTACACTCTGCAGCCTTGCATCAGCTCGTTTTATGGTTCCATCTGTATCGTAGCCAGAAATCAGAATTCTCCCTAGACTCACCTAGCATATTTTGTTGTGCTTTAAATAGGGGAGAGGGCGAGGGAGAGGAAGGAAGGAAGGAAGGAAGGAAGGAAGGAAGGAAGGAAGGAAGGAAGGAAGGAAGGAAGGAAGGAAGGAAGGAAGGTTGCCAAGAGCCAGGAGATGGTGCACGACTTTAATCTCAGTTCTTGGGAGGCAGAGGCAGGCAGGTCTCTGTGAGTTCAAGGCCAGCCAGGGCTACACAGAGAAACCCTGTCTCAAAAACAAACAAAAAAGGATGCTCCTTTAAGGATGCTCCTTGAAAAACACAGAAATATTAATATTTTTTATGTGAATGGGTGTTTTGCTTGCATGTATATGTCTATGTACCACATGCATGCAGTGCCAGTGGAGGCCAGCAGAGGGCATTGGGTCCCCTGGAACTAGAGATAGAGGCTGCCATGTAGATGCTGGGAATTGAACTCTGGTCCTCTGAAAGAACAACCAATGCTCCTAAGTGCTGAGCCATCTCTCCAACCCTTGGAAACCCTTCAATATAATAGGAAGTAAAGTAGAATTCTAATACAGGTTTGTTTGTTTGTTTGTTTGGGATTTTGTTGTTGTTTGGTTTTGGTTTGGTTTTTTTGTTTGTTCCATTTTTGAGATGAGGGTATCTTGCATTAGGTCTGATCTCAAACTCACTATGTAGCTAAGGCTGGCCTTGAGCTTCTAGCCTCATGAGTACTGTATGCGTGTGCACAGTTTATGGTCTTGATGGTAACAATTCGAGGCTGATATCTACTGGCTGCTCTAAGCTGAGTGTTCTGTACCAGCTCGTTCATCTTCAGAGTCTGTGAGAGGCTCTTCTGTCATCACCCCAGCTTTTATAGGGAACCGTGGTTCTAATAAGTTAAATCACTTGGCTATGATCTCAGCTTGCGGTAGAGGCAAGTGTATCAGAAGTTCATGGCCAGCCTGGGTTATATAGTGAGAACTTGTCTCAAAGACAGAACAAAACAAATGACAAAGTCCAGATCACTTGGGACTTGTTTAGCCAAGTCCCAAGACCTGCAGCAGGACTGCCCTGAGCCTTGGAGTTCCTGTGTGCTGTGATGGATAACCTTAGGCTGCCCTGGGGGAGAGGAGGAAGGAACATTATAGCTTCCACAGGAGAATCGGGGAGGACAAAACCAGCCCAGACCTCTCTCAAACCATCGTTTGAGAAAAGCAACCTTGAAGGGGTCTCTGGACACATACAGTCCAGTGGACTAAGAGGTTGCTGGGAGGAGAGAAGTAACGGGGACAGAGCTAGCAATAATGTCAGCACGGAATGTCAAACAGGCCAGTGACCTCATATCAGTCAGTTCACAAACAAGAAGCTGGAACACTGAGGGTTCTGTCTTCTTGAGTGAGCACTACAGCTGGGGCTTTGGGGCCTGAGATGGTTGCCCTATTAGAGTGGCCATTGATGTGATTTTGTTCTGTTTCCCTCAGCAGCAGGCATCGAAAGTGGAGCAGGTGTACTTCACCACCGCTGTACCAGTGGCCAGTAGCACAGGTATGGAATCCGCATAAAGGAAGTTCTCTGGCCTCTCTGACCTTGCTTCACTTGTTAATTTTTTTAAGTTGACATTCACTGAGTAGCCCATGTTCTCATGGTGACCAGAGGCCAATGCTGCTGGTGAAAACGGGGGCTCCATCCTTTATGTAGTCCAAGGGTTTCCTCTTGGATAGAGCTTGTAAGCAGAACCAGGGGGAGAAGGTTAAATCACAGTTAACCTAGGAGGGCAGTGGACTCTTGGGGCTCTTGTCTAATTACAGTAAGCAGCAGCAGCATCTGGGTCAGAAACAGAGCTGGAAGGGACTCCGTTCCATCTGGGTCCTCCTTTTCTTTTTTACTGGTACTGAGGACTGAACCCAGAAACTCACACATGTGAGTCAAGCTCTCTCCCACTGAGCTGTATCCCCAGCCAGAACTTCACTGGAAACTGTTTTGTTTTATATATTAGACCTGGAGCCAGGTGTGGTGGCGCATGCCTGCACTGCCAGCACTGTGGGGCTAAGGCCAGGATCATTGAGAGAATTTAGCTCTCGAGTTCCGGGTTAGCCTGGACTGCCTAGTGACTTCTAGGTCACTATGGCAGTGGCAGTGTCGAACTGAAATAATTAAGGGGGGCCTGGGCAGTGGTGCCGTGCGCACGAGGCAGAGGCAGGCAGATCTCTGTGAGTTTGAGGCCAGCCTGGTCTTCGGAGTGATTTCCTGGACAACCAGGGATATATAGAGAAACACTGACTTGAAAAACAACAGGGCTCAAAGAGATTCATCGCCTCCTAAAGGTCATAAATGAACCTGTAGGAAGCCCTCTGACCACCTCATCCCACCCTGTGTCCTCTTAGTAGCCTTCAGCTCTGTTGTACAAAGAACCTGGCTGAGGACAGAGCGTATGTGTGAGTGACACGTGGGGGTGAAATGAGAATGGATACGAATGGGCACGTGTGTCAGGCTGGCTGGGGAGGAGATCACTCCACTCGACATCTCCCACACGTCAAACATGAGCCACATAGAGAGGAGCAGTGACCTCAGGAGCTGGGGTCGGAGCAGGTCCTGTGCTGTGGGAGAGGGTATGCAATGCAAGCAGCAATGCTGTGGGCATGCGCCTGGTGCTCAGGACTGCCTCCAGTGCCTCACTTGCACAGCCCGCAGGGGCCACCACCTGGGGCAGGAAGAGAGCAGGGAGCCAACTGGTCCTTGAAAGATGCGGGCACTGTCTGCCCGCAAGTTTAAGCAAAAGGGAGAGCTCAGAGTATTGAGAGAAGGGTGGCGTCTGCTATGGCTACACAGATAGGACACAGAGGGACAGGGTGTGTCTAGATTATGTGGGTGGCTCTTCTAAGAAGGAATCATCATCATGGATGGGAGAATCCACACAGGCTTTTTCCCTGAGAAAGAACCCAGACCAGTTTAAAGCAAAGCAAAAGCCAAAGCATGGCGTCTCTTCTGCCTGTCATGCCTGCCTTCCAGCAGTCAGGTCCCCCAGTCCTTACTCCCCTGCCCCTCATGCCTGTTCCTGGCCATTTGAAGAGCAGTCTCTCTCGCCTCTCTCACAGGGAGCTCTGTTCAGCAGATTGGCCTCAGTGTTCCTGTGATCATCATCAAACAAGAAGAGGCCTGTCAGTGTCAGTGCGCGTGCCGGGACTCTGCGAAGGAGCGGGCGGCCGGCCGGAGAAAGGGCTGTTCTTCCCCACCCCCTCCAGAGCCGAACCCCCAGCCTCCTGATGGGCCCAGCCTGCAGCTGCCACCCTAGACTTCTCCCTCATCCCTGCCCCTCCCACCCTCCTCCGCTGGACCCTCTTCCTGTGAGCACAGCAGACAGGCTGAGGCTCCTCAGACCCTCCGAAATGTTAAGTGCCATGGATGTGTCAGAGTTCCTGTCCCTCCAGAGCCCGGACACCCGTCCAATCCAGTTCACAGTGGAGCAGTTCTGCAGGGTAGAGGAAAGAGCCTGCCGGCAGCTTCTCCAGAGGAAGGGCCTGTGCACACACCCCTCCAGGAACAGGGTGAGCAGGAAGTACCGGCTGTGATGCTGCCGTCATGGGGTCAGAAATTGGAAAGATGAAGAAATCTGCCATCTGAAAGCTCACCTTTCAGACGTATTTTCTTTACTCGTATCCCAGGAACATCCATTTTAAGGAACTGATCTTTGGAGGAAAAAACAAAAAAAAAAAAACAAAAAAAGAAAAAAAAAAAGCTAAGTTATAAGTGAACTGTCTGGCTGCACTGTGTGTCACTTTTGCTTATTGTTATGTGAACTTGGAAATTAAGGTTACGTGTATGCATAAAAGTTCTAAATGAAAGGGTGTGGCTTCCATCACTTTGGTACTGCCCATCATTTGCACTGGGGTCACTGTGGATTGGGCAGGAGAGGTCACTGTCCCTGCCGGGTGTTGGTGCCTCTTCTGTGTCTGTTTAATCCGAGACAGCACCTGGAGGGCCAGACCGCCGTTCTGTGAAGGCGGGTAGTGGCAAGGGCAGGCGAGAGCGTGAGTTAGGGTGAGTTGCTTTGTTGTTGGCACTTGGTTTCTGTGGAGCTTGGCGTAGATGCAGAGGGGCCTGCCCTGTGTCCTGCTCAGTCCTAGCGGGCAGCCGCAGGCCTCCTGGCCAGAGGGAAGACGTGGTTCTGCAGGGCCCCGAGGCAGTTGTTGACAGCTCTGTTGATAATGTGCTAGACCCTAGAGCTATCTAGCACAGCCACGGTCTTGCCTTCTTGGCTCTTTCCATCTTCTCTCAGTGCTTGTCAGTGCTTGAGGCTTGGAGTTGGTCTCTCCTAAGGAAGCGCCCTGTTTTATCCTAAAGTGAACTAGAGGCTTCTGGCCAGTGGCTGCCAGGGTCTTCCTGCCTTCGATGATGTTTGTTTCCTCAGAGCAGAAGGGCTGCTTTTCCAGAGAAGGTGCAGAGCTAAGGGAGTTAGATGGTGAGGCAGCAGGGGGTCAGCAGGCCTTCTGGTACCCAGTTCTAGCCAGGCTCTGGTTATCCTCTCCCATCTGCATGTCTCATGTCTCTTAGATTTGCATATGGCCTCATACAGTGCAAAGGAGGATGTGATCTCTAAATAAAAAGGAATAAAAACCTAAAATGATGATATTCTACTCAGGGTAAAACAAACAAACAAAAAATCCCCTTCCACCAAAAAGCCTGAAGCTTGTGGTCAGTTTACCTCATTTGGAATGTTTTGTTGTGTTACAGGATTTTTTTTTATTAGTGTATAGAATTATACCCATCTCCTTGCCTTTGGCTCCTGGTTATTGCCTCTTCAAACATAAGTACAGTCTAGAGGAGAATGGGGGTGTGGCTGTCCTTCAGCTGTTTACTGTAGCCATCATTGCTTGGCAAGGTCAGAAGGTAGCTGGGTCTGGGACTGGAGGAGGCCTCTGTCTCCAGCAAAGAGCAGGGTCTGGCGCCCAAACAGGACAACCAGAGAGCAGTGTAGGTTGCCCTCCTGCAGTCTGGGCCTTTCCTCAGAGCCAGCAAGGATGGTGACCCTTGTCTTTAGGCAAGATATTTAGGGACAATTGGCCAAGAGGGTCATGGCAGCAGTGTTAAGAAATGGCACAGGTATAAGCAGCTGATCTCCCGTTCCAGGATTGGACCAGGAGTATGAATTTCTGATGTTCTACACCCCCACACACATACACACACACTCAAAAAAGGTTGATGGATTTGAGCAACCATAGACCTCACAGGCAGGAATCTGCAAGGTGGGAGGGGCCCTCTGTTGGCACCGTGGTTAGTCCTTCTTGGGAACCAGCTCCCTGGGTGTAGATCGTACTCCGTCGTTTCTAGGACTTGCACTCACAGGAAGCTTTGCACTCGGGCCCTCACTCGTTTCTCTTCTCAGAGGAGAGCAGTGAATGGGAACCCACGGTGAGCTTATATCAAGGGGTAGCAATGGCCCTCCCACTTACTCTGCCTATGATGACCTGGGAGCTGACATAGGAAACAGGAGCCTAGGGAAGATGTATGGAAGGTTTTAATGGTTTAAATATGGCTTCTTGGTTAGCTAGGGCTGTGCTCTTAATGGTCGATTCCTAGGTCATTGGCTTTTCACCCTCCACAGTTGGAGTGGTGAAGAAACATTTGAGCAGTGTTGAGGCTGAAGTGTTTCTAGGTGAAGGAGCTAAGTGATTTTAGAACACTCTCAGAGCCTAAGAGCTTTCGGAAAGGGAGGGCTCTGTTTCCAGTTGGTGGCTGTGGAGAGCCAGTGTGTGAAACAGTAGAAAGACACTTCAGCCAAGCTGTACCAGTGCTCCTTCCCCCATCTTTCCACAAGCCCAGCCTCTAATGCCAAGGACCTTGGAGAAGATGGAGCCTCCTGGCCAACCTAGAACCACGAAGTCCTTTCACAGAGTGGTTTCTCCAGGCAGTGACCTTAGGGGTAAGGCCAAGAAGAGTGAATTCTGGCATGTCCTTCCACGACAGCTGTCACCACTGTCACCCTGTAGACAAGACTTGGGTTACCACTAGCATCTTCAGTTTAGCCTCTTCCAAGAGGCTAGTTAGCAGCAGGGCTGGTGGGCCCAGGAAGTGGTCAGGTAACCTTGGCCCCACCCAGTTGCCTTATAAGTGTGGTCCTTCCCAGGCAGGAGGGTAAGGCTGAGGGAAGAGAGCTCAGTGTCCTTGGGCAGCACTAGTTTGGCCACAGGAGTACTGTCCTCTATTGACTTTGGTTCATAAGGTGATGGTACCATGCCAAGGAGAGGCTTGGGGTGTGGAGAGCCCTCTAGGTAGAAGGCAGCGGGACTTCCCTTCTCTCTCAGAGTCAGTAGATGGGAAAGGTTGTTTTCAGGGTCAAGGCAGTGGGCTAATGGGGTAATGGAGGTGCCTGAGGTTTTCCTGAGGCTTTGTATGATGCTGAATGTGTCCAGAGGGACAAATTTGCAGAACCTCATATTGATATTTTAAAGAAATAATAAAAAGCACTTTAGGTTATTTTATCTAACCCAATTGCTGCAATTTCTGTTGTGTATGTATATATATATATATATATATATATATATATATATATATATATATATATATATATNTTTTTTTTTTTTACAGGTAATGTTTTCATAAAAGTTTTTTCCACCAAAATCTGGGGTGTTTATTGCAGTATCCCCATGTCCCTCGAGGTGCCAAGTCAGGGGCTTGCCAGCCCTTGCCGAGGGTGTTTTCAGGCTTCCCAAGGGCTGTCTGAGTCAACAGTCTGCAACTTTGGTTGTGCTCTAGAGAAAATGTCACTGAGGTTGGAGTTCCAGCCAGCTATTCCTTTTTCCTGCGAATTCCCTGTCGCAGTTTGGGGAAGGTGGCTGGAAAATAAGCATTTCGGGTTGTCTGGCTCAGATCTAGCCAGAAAAGGCCACAAACTCTTTTCTAATACAAACTAATTATTGGCCAGTGGTGTTGGTGACAAGTTTTTAAGTCCCAAATAGTTTTATTTGAATTATGTACAAGTATCAAGTTTATTTTAAATGTAAAACATGGGAACAACGGACTTCCACTGAGCGATATGAAAACGTTACAGGTTCAGTACTTCCAAAGGAAGAAACCTCCAACCCCCAAAAAGAATAAATACGAATTTGTATTTTTGGAGAATGTGAAATAATAGTGTTTGCTTAATTGCTCATTTTGTATAAACTTAATATTGTACTTTAAAATATCTGCTATGAAGTGAAAATTTAACTTTTTGGAATTGAAAAAGCAATATTAAATACTAATGAAATCTTAATTAAATGCTTATTTAAATCTGGTAGTACCTGTGGCATTCCTTCCCATCCTTGTCCCTGGTTGACACTCTCTTCCCACTCCCAGCCATCAAGTCTTGGAGGGACAGAAAAGAAAGGTCATTCACCAGCGTCTGCAGATTTTCTTTTAATCAAGACTCTGCTCAGGTGTTTTGTGGAGCTGAGAGCCCCCAAAGCATGAAATGAACATGTAATACCACCTGGAACCCCCAAAGCAGGCCAGACCACTCTGGCCAGCACTGCTGGCTTCCCGAATCCGAGTACTCAAGACTGGATGTTCGTTGGCTACATTTCAAAGCACAGTACTGCCTTCAGCCAGGACGACGTGGGAGTGAACCCAGCTGCTAGTAGAGTTGCCATCCCAGGCTGAGGGCCAAGTACCAGCAACTGCCCGTGAAGACAGGCCCCTTTTAGTGAAGGGAGTTGGTCACATTCCAGCCACCGGTCCTGGAAAGGGACAGAAGTCAGGGTGCCCGGCTAGAGTATGATCAAGACTCCGCGGCTCCATCGCCAGCATCCTTTGGAAGGCCACCTCTGGCCGATACAGATGGCTGGGGCGGCGCTCCAGACTTGGCTGAACCGTTCTAGTTGGAACAGAAAAGGGGGGGGGGGGGGATGAGCCCGGGGAAAGGCCTTAAGTTAGGCCCCACAAGAATAAGGCCACTTGACATCTCCACAGTACCATACTTTTTCAAAACCTCGCTCAGATCAAAGGAAGTTAAGCGGTGGGGATGCTCTTCCACCTGCCTCCTTTGGGCAGGGTGGGGGAGCGCGAGCTTGGCCAGTGCAGTGAATGGGGAGCGCCCACCTCCCCAGGTCCAGCTCGGAGAGGGCGCCGGGCACTGACCCCGCCACCAGCCGGTTCTGGGCGCCGGCGGCCCAGCTGCCGCAGCATCTCCTCACAGGCGGCGATGGTGTCCAGGAGCTGCCGCTGCCGCTGCTCCACGGCGTCCAGCAGCTGCTGGGCGCGTTCATCTCGGGGCGGCTGCGGGGGTGGCCTCCCGCCGAGCCCCAACCCCGCCTTCCCACGGTCCACGCCGGCAGCCTCCCTGCCCGGGAGAGAGACGGTGTCAGGGCCCGGCGCTAGGCGGCGCGAGGTCGCGGCCCCAACCCACCGCCCCGCCGGCCCGCTCTCACCCCCGTGACCAGCCTGCGCCGGGACCCCACTCCATCGCCGCCCGTGCCACCCGCCCACCACCCCTCCGCAATCCGCCCCCCGCGCCGCGCGAGGAGTCCGCTACGCCGAGCCCCGCCCCGTCCCCACCGTTCTCCTTCAAGTCGCCTGGGGGTCGCGGTCCCTTTAAGCGGCCCGGAGCGGGGGCGGGGCCGAGCCTCTCGGACCGGAGGTTGCGTCCGTGCGTCACTTCCTCCCGGAAGCGGCTCGGCACGGATGTCTACTGCGCGTCCGTGCGCGGGGCTGAGGGCCGCCGTGGCGGCCGGCGTGGGGCTGAGCGACGGGGCGACGAGTTCTGGCCGCGGCTGCCGCCTCCTACGCCCTCCGGAGCCCGCTCCGGCGCTGCCGGGGGCCCGGCTGCTGCGGCTTCCGGAGAGCGGGGCCGCGAGCCCCGGGCGCTCCGGCCGGACCGAGGCGCTCCGGGCCGCCGTGGCAGAGCTGCGCGCCGGTGCCGTGGTGGCGGTCCCGACCGACACGCTCTACGGTCTGGCCTGCTCGGCGAGCAGCTCGGCGGCCCTGAGCCACGTCTACCGCCTCAAAGGCCGCAGCGAGGCCAAGCCGCTGGCCGTGTGCCTGGGCCGCGTGGCCGACGTCTACAGGTGAGGCGGCCCCGACCCGGCCCCGCTGGGGGCGGCCCCGCGGGAGGGGTTTCCGGTGACAGCCTCGGGAGACCGCGGCGCCCGCCGAGCGCGGGAGGGGCTTGTCCTGGTTCCCCGAGGAGGAATCAGGAACTGGAGATTGGTCGGGAGCGCTGAAGGCTCGCCAGGATCCGCACTATAGACAGAGGAGTCGTGACGCTGAGTTAGGCGAGCATGGCACTCTTCTCCCGGTGCCCTTGTGATGGACGGAGGGGAGGCCCGTTTCGGGGTAACGCCTTCCAGATGATTAGACGGTTGGAGATTGTATCCACGTGTCACGGCGCTGTGGTTTTGTCCCCCCAAGACAGGCGGGTCGACTTAGAAGCCCGGGGTACTCCGTGGAGTCTATCTTCTGCCAGGGCTCCGAGGAAGAGGAAGTAGAGAGTCAGGTGGATCTCGTTCTTTATACACGCGAAGGGGACCCCTCTCCAGCATCCGCCTTAAGTCCAGGAAAGGTCCGTCAGGGTTATTTGGAGTGGATTTGTGCTCCTTTTGCCTGCAGGTACTGTCAGGTGAGAGTACCCAGGGAGCTCCTGGATGACCTGTTCCCAGGCCCCGTGACCCTGGTGATGGAACGCTCCGAGGAGCTCAACAAAGACCTGAACCCCTTTACTCGTGTGAGTCAGTTTCCCTTTTCCTGCAATCTGAATCAGACCCCTTCAAGCCCTCGATGCCTTCCTCACGTTCTCTCTTCTTGCTTCCCAGCTTGTTGGCATCCGGATTCCTGACCACGCCTTCATGCTGGACTTGGCCCATATGTTTGGGGGACCACTTGCTCTCACAAGTGCCAACCTCAGCTCCCAGGCCAGTTCTCTGAGTGTTGAGGTGAGAATTGGCCCCAGCAGGTTAAACTGCTGTTTCTTCAAAATCAACAAGGCTGACACTGTAACAGAAATTTGGGCCTTTGGTGCCTGGGTGAGAAGGTTACCCATTTGTTGTTGGTTAGAGGAGGGTATCTGAATGGATCTTGGAAGGGGGCAGGTGGTGTACTTGTAAGGCCAGGACAAAGAGGCTAGGGTAAGAAAATCTCAGTCAACCTTAGTTATTTAGGGACACTTACTTTTTTTTAATGATTTATTTTTATTTTATGTACATTGGTGTTTTGCTTTTGTGTGTGTGTCTGGATGGTGGTGTCAGATCTCCCGACCAT
The DNA here is from genome assembly GCA_902729485.2 of Mus minutoides. Taxonomy (NCBI): domain Eukaryota; kingdom Metazoa; phylum Chordata; class Mammalia; order Rodentia; family Muridae; genus Mus; species Mus minutoides. The sequence continues at coordinate 124,587 of CACVCL010092285.1, forward strand.
GGAGTTGTAGACAGTTATGAGCTGCTGTGTAGGTCCTGGGAATCGAACCTTGGTCCTCTACAAGAGCAGTCAGTGCTCTTGACTGCCAAGCCATCTCTCTGCCCCCAGAAGCTTTACTTATTTTTCTTTAGAAAGTGTTGGAATCGTTTTATCTTGATAGGCCAAGGGAGAGCAGGTGTGGTTTTTGTATCTATGATAATAGAAAAGATGCCCGGGTGGTGGTGAGCATCTTTGATCCCAGCACTCAGGAGACAGAAGCAATCTGATTTCGGAATTCCAGGCCCTCCGAGATTACAGAACAAGTTCTAGACTTCATAGAGAGACCCTGTCTCAAAGAAAAAGAACAGATTATAGGAAATACAGACAACTTTGTGAGGGAAGTAGTTGTCACAGACTTGACAACAGTGCTGAGAAAAATTTGGGGCTTTGAAACATTAGTTCACTGTTCTGTGACATGGCCATTAAATGACAGTCCCAACTTCTTGCCAGTTCTCTCTGAATTCTTTCTTTTTGGAGGGGGCATGTTTCTGTTTGAGACAGGATCCATTCTGTATCCCAGGCTGGCCTGGAACTCACAGTCAGGATCCTTAGGCCTCCCCAGTTTTGCATCTGTACCAGCACACCTGGCCTCACCTAATTTTTGACTCCTGACCTTATTTTATTTTTGCCTGCCAGATAGACCTGAGATAAGATCATTGTAATCCTGTGTTGGCTGTGTGGTTTAGGACAAATGAACAGGCAAAGAAACTTTGTTCTGTTCTTCCAACACTTACATTAGGTGCAGTAAAGTGATGGGGTTTTCTATGCCAGACCTGGGGGCATTGGAAATGCAGTATCTGCTTTATTTGCTCTTGGTAGCTATACGTTGTGGACGCGGGTGGGAATCTTCCCAGAGGAGGGGTCAACAGCCCTAGACAAACACAGTCATTGTTTGATTTATAGCTGGTATTTATAACTTCCCTGTCACCAAGACCCGGCCTAACTGCATTGAAGACTCTTTCCTGGAGGCAGAAGGAATCAAGCTCTGATAACAGTACACCCTATAGCCTAGGGGCTGAGTGCGGTGGCCTGTGTTTGTACAGTCCACCCTGTTTCCTTCTCCATTGCACTGAGGTCTGGGATCAGGCTGCTAGAGCGTTGCTTTAGGAACCTGAGTAAAGTAATTTACATGCATCACACAGATACGGAAAGACTGGGCTCATACCCAGCAGGCCACTTTTTGGACCTAAGCCTCCTCCATCCCTGCAGTACTTGTAATTCCTCTTATTACATTAAGGTTTTCTTTAAGGAGTGCATACCTAAGGGGGTTTCAGACTTGGTACATATCAGATCCCAGGTGTTAATTGTGCCCTTGACTTAGCTAACCGTACTAAGAGGTTTCTCCACTGCTTAAAGGAAGATACTTCAATTTAAATGTGAGCTGTGTATTGAGGATGATAATACAGCTGTGCTCTGACCTTCCTGTTTTTCAGGAGTTCCAAGATCTCTGGCCTCATTTGTCCCTTGTCATTGATGGGGGGCCAATTGGGGATAGTCAGAGCCCTGAGTGTCGCCTTGGCTCTACTGTGGTTGACTTATCTGTGCCTGGAAAGTTTGGCATTATTCGCCCAGGCTGGTAAGTATCTTTCCTGTGCCACTGGGATATGTGAGGAAGGTTGGAGAAAAGAGAAGCTTTAAAGTACAAGTTTCTCCAGGTGGTGTTAATGCACTCCTTTAATCTCAGCACTTAAAGAGACGGAGGCAGGCAGATCTCTTGTGAATTCGAGGCTAGCCTAGTCTACAAAGCAGTTCCTGGACAGCCAGGGCTACACATAGAAACCCTGTCTTGAAAGCAAAAATAACAGCCAGGCAGTGGTGGCACACGCCTTTAATCCCAGCACTTGGGAGGCAGAGGCAGGCGGATCTCTGAGTTCGAGGCTAGCCTGGTCTACAGAGTGAGTTCCAGGACAGCCAGGGCTATACAGAGAAACTCTGTCTCAAAAAAACCAAAAAAGAAAAAGAAAAAAAGAAGAAGAAAAAAAAAACTTAACCAAAAAAGTGTCTATCTTCATTACCATTTTAATAGGACCTCTAAGGGCCACCACAGAGAGGTGTTAAGTGGGCTGGGACTACATTTGCTGGCTTTTTAGGATTCATCAAGTTTGTTTAATAGTGGGACAGTAATTAGAATTAGGCTACTCAGACTTTGGTGTGCTCCGTCTCCTGAGAAGTCAAACTCTTAACTACCTTCAATCTTCCTCAGTGCTCTGGAAAACACTACAGAGATCCTTCAGCAGAAATATGGGCTGCTCCCTTCACAGGGGTCCTGTTCATGAAACTTGGGAGGACCCAAGTACCATGCTGGATACTATGTGTCTGCTGCTGGATGGCAAAGCCTCGTTGGCTGAGGTTCCTACATCTATAGCCTAGCTTTTTAGGCAGCATCCTTGGCTCTGAATCCTGTAGGCCAGCCAGAAGCTGCAGGGTGAGCCTTGCACCCAGGGGAAGGTTCTATTTATTTATTCTGTAGATTCATTTGTCAACCAAGAATTAAATGGAGGGAAGAACAGTCTTAGAGTGGCCTTATTATTTTAAGTGCTCCCTCTCACCCCCACTCCCTTTAAGTAACTTGAGTACAGAATCAGAATGCATTAAGAGCTGCTTTCCTGGGAACAGTGACATTTGATGTCCATCCAGCCAGAAGCACTGATGCAGTCTACAAGTTTTGGGACCAACGCAGCAAAGTCTAGGAGCCCAGGGCAACGCTTTCTGGGCACAGGGGAGGGGTTATTGGGGAAAATTGTTCTAGGAGTCGGTCCCAAGTGAAATATTGAAAAATAAATTTTTGACTTTTTTCATCCAGTGACTTTCTAATTTATTGGTATAGTTCTATGTGTAATTTATTTAGCTTCATTGGCTATCTAGAAACCTTTATCCTTGTTCATTTGTCTACCAAGTATTTACATAATTATTTTGGGGCATTTGAACTGTATTTTCTTTTGTTGTTATTAAATATTGCGTCTACAAACAGTTGTAAATAGTTTATTTTTCTTTTGAATTATTTCCTTAGAGTAGGATTTCTCAGTCAAGATATATGTGTGCATTATGGCTGTTGATGTAGATTAGCCTTCAGAAAATCTGAGGATGCTCGCTCCTCCTGCGGCCTTGCTATATCCCCAGTATATATGCATGGAATAAAGTTACCACAGCTTAAATCCAGCCCTTTCAACTAAGCTGCAAGCTGGGTGGTCAGCCCAGCCCATCTATCTTGGGAGTTTAGTGCCGGTGACTGGCTGGTTGTCCTTGCAGTGACCAGTATTTCGCCTCATCCTCCATCTGCAGCCATTTCCCAGAGTTAAAGGCTTTAGCCTGTGAACCAGTCCAGTAGGTTCCAGTGAACATTTTCTTTTCAAGAATCTTGCTGAAAATATTGATCAGGTTTTACTTTACCAAGGACCCTTGCAAGTAGCGTTAGTTTATTTGTGAGTAAGCACTGGCTCGTTAACTCCCTAGAAATCTTATGTAAACTAGTCTTATAAGCAGATCCATCTCCACTGGGCTAAAGCTAGCCAGCCTAGCCATACACTGATTTGTCCCAGACTGACCTAGTGGTCAGCACTTATAAGGGCTGGAAGAGGAATATATACTGACACACACCATTTCATACTTAATACAAATCACAGTAGCACTGAAAGTGGCCCTAGTGAGTGGCCTCTCTGGCCTAGGCAGCTGAAAGGAGTGACCTAGTCCTCTCTGCAGCTAAATGTTCATCTGGGAAAGGCTCCGGGTCACAGAGGTATTATCTTGGAGGAAAAAATAGCTGAACTCCCAGGCCTGGGTGTAGCTGCAAGGAGCGAAAACAGCCGAGGTGCTAGCTACAGTTATACCAAAAGCAGGATCCTGTAAGCTTTGGGAAGGAAACCTCGCTCAAATTTCCCAGCACCTGACAGACAGTAGGTGCTTATTAATGTGTTCCTGATAATGGGGCACAGGAATCTACTGAAGGACCTTAAAGTCCCCTTAGAAAGTGTCAAATACACTGTCAAATACAAATTCCCTGTGTTTAGCAAGATGTGGGAAGGTAGCTGTCCAAAGGAAGTAAGTGCATGCTAGCTTAGAACCCTGAGACCCTCCTAAGCACAGCTGCTTTCGCAACTCCACCATACAACTACCTGCCCCAGCTGAAAGCTGAGGGACTTGGAGCTTCCTTAAGCCTTTGCAGCCACCTGCCCACCTCCCGATTCATCATGCCTTCCCAGCACCGCCAGTCCAGGTGCCAGGCTCTGTTCTGCGTTCTGCATGAGCTGGCTGGTCCACCCACGAGCCCCCAGTGGCTATTTGGGACTAGCGAGTGTCTGTATCCCCAGCTGAACCAGCTTGGTCATCTGTTGAGGTTTTTGGGGTGAGAGTCTCTCACATCAGCCATTGCTCCTTTTCCTTGATGAAGTGCTCTGCCCAGCGGCGGGTCAGCTCTAAATACAGGCTGGGTTGGTGAGGCAGGTAATCCAGATACAGGCGAGTTGGCGTCGTCTTGGGGACAGCTTTCTCAATTTGTGTGCCCTCGTGCCACTCATTGAAGGAGGTGATAGAGACTATCTCGGGCCTCACAGTCAGGGCCGCCTGCAGGGCTGTCTCATAGTACTTGCCGTTGACCCGGTTCCGAGTATTGTGGTTGTTCCAGGGCCGTATGCTGGTATCAATGTACCCAGGCCCCACGCTAGGGATGAACATCAGGTTGTTGGTATCACAGAAGTTCTTCACAGCTTTCCAGTTCTGATGGGAAGACCCAAAGGAGAAGCCATTGGAGGCAAAGTAGGTGTACATTCCGTCGAATCCTGCCGCCAGGATGTCGTGGGTGTGGCTCTCTTCCACGAGCAGCGCTATGAAGACCCCATCATAGGGAGTGTTGCGGATAGAGTGAGGCCCATTTTGTGTCAGGAGGTGGGCCCAGGCCTCAGGGGATGTCAGATAGGAGTCGTAGATATAAAAGAGTGGGAGGCTCTTGCCCATGCTATTCTTATAGCGGTAGAATGCACTGTGGGAGCCATACCTGAGGAGCAGGAGGGAGAGGTTTAGGTTGGTTGTGGTAAGATTAGCCACAGGGGAGACCTTTTTCTGTGTTCTCAGCACTCTGGGATCCAGCAGTTCACATATTGAGCCTGTCTGTGCCTTCAAATATTAGCCTGCCTCCCTTCTCAGCGCCCCGCCCCCTTCCTGAAGCCCATCTTCTCCCCAGCCTGGCCACCACCATCTTCTTTGGAATTTCAGCAACAATCTCCTAATTGGTATGTACTTTTCATTCCTGCCTTCCTTACCAAGGCCTGTGAGGACTCCCGTTTCTGGTCTGACCTGACCTTTTTTTCTCTCCTGCTACTATACAACATTAGATTCCACTGCCTAACTGGCCTTTCTGTTAAGCTTCATGTGATCTTGTCCTGTCTTAGCACATACCACCCGCTAGTTCTCTCTGCCTGGAATTTTCTCCTTTCTACAGATGTTTGCAAATCTATCATCATCATCATCATTGTCAGTATTTTATTTGATACAGGGTCTTGTGTGGCCTGCAGCTCATTAAATAGACCAGGCTAACCCTGAACTAAGAAATTCACCTGCCTTGGGCTGGAGAGCTGGCTCAGTCAGTGGTTAAGAGTACTGACTGCTCTTCCAGAGGTCCTGAGTTCAATTCCCAGCAACCACATGGTGGCTCACAACCATCTGATGACCTACCTCTTCTGGTGTGTCTGAAGCCAGCTATAGTGTGCCCATATAAATAAATAAACCTTTAAAAAAAAAAAAAGAAATTCACCTGCTTCTACCTCCTAATTGCTGGGATTAAAGGCTTGTGCAGTCATGCCTGGCCAGAGCAGACATTTTATAAAATGGGAGGAGTGAGGAGGGCAAATACGATTTTTAAAATTGCTTTATGCATTTTAAAAGAACCATAGCTGGACGTGGTGTTGCACGCCTTTAATCCCAGCACTTGGGAGGCAGAGGCAGGCGGATTTCTGAGTTTAAGGCCAGCCTGGTCTACAAAGTGAGTTCCAGGACAGCCAGGGCTACACAGAAAAACCCTGTCTCAAAAAAACAAAAAATAAAATAATAATAACATAATAATAAATAAATAAATAAATAAAGCCTTGTTGCAAAACGTTGGGGATTGAGTCTACTGAATCCAGGGCCTCTGGCCTGATGTCGCCTGCCTGTAGTCCCAGCACTTGAGAAGCTTCAGATCAACAGCAGGAAGGAGCTCAGGGTCACACTCAGTGACATAAAGAGCTCCAGGCCAGCCTAAATTAGGCTTAACAACCACATTTATATCTCAGCTCTAGGCACTGGGAAGTCCAAGATCAAAGTATCAAGGTTGGTCCTTGGTGAGGGCTCTCTCACAGCTGACAGATGGCCACAAACTATGCTCACACAGAAAGCAAGAGTCAGCTTCTTAGGTGTCAGGTCATAACCTATCCTCTCAGAGAAGCACACATCACCATTCTAGAGTAATTCCATGAAGGCCAGGACAGAAGGTACCAGTTCTCGCTCAGGCTTAGCATACAAAGGACCCTCCCTGGGTTTCATCTCCAGAACCATAAAAGGAGAAAAAAACCCTTTGGGGCACATTCTTAACACAAAACTTCACTTTGCTTCTTGTTGTTTTTATTTATTTTTCATACTACAGATTACTGTGATTTCTCAATTCTCACCAACCACTAGATTCTAAGTAGCAAGCCAGAAACTTTGCTACAGACAATAGCTCTACATGTGGGCACTGGACAGCATTTTAGTGAATATGTACAAGCATGTATGAAACACTTGGATACTAGAGACTCAGTTATGGTCTTAGAACCAGACCTGAAACCCAGCTACCTGACTCAACCCAGCACCCTCACTGGGAAACAAGTGCTTGGGACACATGTATTCCAGCCTTGTACTGCCCGGCCTGGCCCTCCATCCCTTCTGTCCCTACTTCCTTCTAGATTCCCCATCTTACGTGTCAATGATGTACTTGATGTTGTCATGGACAGTGATGTCATCCCGGCCCTTGTAGGGTTGGATATGGAAGGCCACCTGCCACAAACAGAGGAGTTGCAGGTCATGAATACTCTGGAACACAACACATACAGCTTAATGCCTCCTGCCCTGGCTTGGCCCTGGCTTGTAGGTGGGGTTGAGTTCAGGAATGCCTGGCAAGGATGGGCTCAATAAAGCTTGTCACTGCCCTTCAGATAAAAAACGAAGGGTAGAGGCTTGTCCGTGTTACACGACAGGGAATCCAGGAATCATTCTGGGCCGCTGCAGGATGGCATTCAGGTTTCCATCTCTGTCAGCTCCAATCATGAGCACAATGAGACGTGTGCCTACTCTCTGCCAATGGAAAGTGTGCCACGATCTGTTAAACCTGCCTGGGGTGACCTCGAGGGAGGGGGCTTCTCCGTCATTTTTCTTCCTTCACCACAGAAGTATCATTGATGTCCTCTATTGATGTGTTTGAGGAAAATGGCCATATGCATATCCTTCCACTCAAAGGCGAACCAGCTTATGGAGGCCCAGCACTGTCCTCTGCTCTATGGAGTGGAGTCTAGAATTCTGTCTGCAGGTCCATTTGGTTCTTGCCTGCCCAGGATCCAAGATAAGGCTCTCCAGCCTAACCTATATTATTTAATAAAAGTGAAGGGGCAGCAGGGCGTGGTGGTACACGCCTTTAATCCCAGCACTCGGGAGGCAGAGGCAGGCAGATAGAGTTCGAGGCCAGCCTGGTCTACAGAGTGAGTTCCAGGACAGCCAGGGCTACACAGAGAAACCCTGTCTCGAAAAATCAAAAAAAAAAAAAAAAAAAAAGTGAAGGGGCTGGAGAGATGGCTCAGCGGTTAAACGCACTGTCTGCTCTTCCAAAGGACCTGAGTTCCTAGCACACACATCGGGTGATTCACAACTAGTTGCATGGGGAATCTCATGGCTCTGGCCTCTGCACACACCTGCCCATACTCACACAGAGAGAAACACAAAATTTTTAAAATAGAGGTAAATGGGCTGGTGAGATGGCTCAGCAGGTAAGAGCACCCGACTGCTCTTCTGAAGGTGATGAGTTCAAATCCCAGCAATCACATGGTGGCTTACAACCACCCGTAATGAGATCTGACGCCCTCCTCTGGTGCGTCTGAAGTCAGCTATAGTGTACTTATGTATACTAATAAATGAATCCTTGGACTGGAGCGAGCGGGGCCGACCAGAGCGAGCGGGGCTGGCTGGAGCGAGCGGGACAGACCGGAGGGAGCAGCGAGCGGGGCTGGCTGGAGCAAGCGGGGCCGACCGGAGTGAGCGGGGCAGACCAGAGCGAGTAGGGTTGACCAGAACGAGGAAAAAAAATAGAGGTAAATATTATAAAGTGATACTTATATAGTCTTCCATTTGTCCCCTGTTTAGTTTTCTCAAAACTCAAGATGGAAACAGTTGATGTAGGCACAGCCTCCCAGACCCTCTTCCAGTACGGTACACTCACTACCTGTCTGTCATCCCTAGCCACCCACACTAACCTTATGGCAGAGAAGGGGCATTCTCAGCCTTGCAGAGGTGGCACAAGCCTTTAATTCCAGCACTTGGAAGGCAGAGGCAGGTGAATCTCTGAATTGGAGGCCAGCCTGGTCTACAGAACAAGTTCCAGGACAGCCAGGAAGATAGAAAGAAACTGTGAGAAATTCCAGAAGAGGAGTAGGGGAAGGGGAAGGAGGAGAAGAAAGGGCATTTTCCAGAATGAGAGAACCCACCTGGATGTTGTACTGATGAGCAATGTCCAGAATGGCAGGTACCAGGTCGTCTGTGGGCTCTCCATTATCATCAGCCATGCCAGGTGGATACCAGGAGAGAACCAAAACTCCTGAACAATACAGAAACCCCTTCAGTGGCACACAGTGCGCCACCTCCCCTCTCCGCAGAGATTTTCTTATCAGAAATAATTTCCAACTGCATGTTTCCTGAAAACCTCCAGCCAGGAGCCTGCCAGGTTCCTAGGGACAGATCTCAGAGGCCCAGAGCTCAGCTGGTCTCGGAGCTGTCCGCTCCAGCGGTGCTGAAGTGCTGCCGCCAAAGGAGCCAGGTTTAGGGAGTGCAGCATCAAGTAGCAGATGAAGGGGAAAGAGTGGCCATGCCACACTGATCTGGAAGCCACAGCCCTACCTCTGAGGTCCTACCTGAAGAGAAGTCTTATACTCATGCTTCCTATGGGCGAGAGCTCTTGTCTTGACTGACTGCCCGTCTCGAAAGCAAGCCTGGACAGAATAGCCCACATTCTAATTATCTTTGTATATGTCCCATACCCCTCCTTATTTGTTTATTGCGTTTGCTCGTTTATTATTTTGGAGATACCTTCCCACTGTGTAGCCTGGCTAAATAGTCGGCTAGCTTCAAACTGGGAATCCTGCCTCACCTTCTCAACCACTATGATTCTGGCATGTACCACTAAACATGAATCCTCACCTAGTGGCTCTCCTTCCTATTTATAAACCACGTCAAGGTATAACAAGATATATCTTTAAAAACTGGCAGAATTCGGTGACAAAATCTAAACTAAATGAACCTCCCCCGACCCCAGCCTGTAATGTACAAGGTTCTCCAGAGCCTCTGCTGGCTGAGCACTTAATGAAAAACTCCTGTGTTGTACCCACCCTCAGCCTAGCAAGATGGGCCATATAGCTGTTGCACTTGCTGTGAAAGCAGCCGCCTCCGCAGGCAGGCTCTCCTTAGAACCCCAGAAGGGCTGGGAGGCCTCACTCTCCTAAAACCTGGAAGACTAACAGACTTACAGCTGCTCTCTTTACTGTCCCTGCTCGGGATAGCTCTGCTGCACACACCCCCAACAACCTATGGAAGGGTCCTGGGGTTGTTGAGGGTTTGAAAGGCCCAGAAGGGACAGTGGAAAATTGGAAGGGGCGGTAGTGTGTAGTGGGCCCGGGATAAGAGTGGGAGGGAAGGTCTACGAGGACAGCCTGGCGGGAAAGTGGGACCAGGGACCCTGTGGCGGGACATCAAGAACTGTGGTTCAGGAAGGGCGAAGCTGGGGGACAGGTTGGCCAGGGGAACGCAGGGGCTCACCGATGGCAGCTTCTTTGAGCTGGGTCATATGCTCTCGTAGCACGTCGGGGTCCCGCGAGCTGTAAGGCCCCAGCTCCGGGTAGAAGCTGGAACCCAAGTCATCTGGAGGGCTGTGGCGGCCACGCGGGTAGCTGGCCGAGATCTTGGGGTCCCAGTGCGGCACCATGACATGGTCCCAGTGGATGTAGTGGCCCTCGCGCCGCGGGCTCCCGTACCACGAGTAGTAAAAGGCATGCAGATCGGAGTAGACGCGCAGGCTCTGCCGGGGCGCAGGATCGGCCTCGGCCGGGCCCAGCGAGGCGCGCGGGGCAGCGGTGCGCGGCGGGGGCGGCGGCGGCGCGGCGGGGGCAGCCGGGGCGCGGGCGGGCGCGGGGTTCCCCTCGGGACGCCGTTCAAACGGTGCTAGCTCCGGGCCTGGGCCCAGCGCCGGCAGCCCGTCCGGGGCCTTGAGCGTGCGCAGCCCCATGAGCGTGCCGAAGGCGAAGAGCAGCACCAGGAAGAGGGCGATGCAGGCGCGGCGGCGCCGCCGGGCCATGGCTTTCCCGCGGTGCCCGCCGCCGCGCTAACAACCCCGGAGCCGCGCCATTCCGCCCGCCCGCCCGCCCGCGCGTCCCAGACCACAGCCCGCGAGCGCCGCGCGCCCAGGGCGGCTCCGCGCCTGTCCCCGCAGTGCGGGCGGGCCCGGCACACACAAGATGCAGTGGCGCCGACCAAGTGATCGCGAGTGGAGGGGGGAACCAGGCGGAGGATTGGGAACCCCGCCCGGCCCCAGCGCGTCCCAGGCCGAGTGTACCTGGGATCTGGATCGTGTGTGGAACCGGACCTTCCCGGTAGAAGGATCTCTCAGTCTCTTCGTCGAGCCCTCCTTCCACGGAGCTCTGGTACCATCACCCCGATTTGCCCCAAATCCCCAGTACTGAGAAGAGGGGCATTGAGCCACCCTGCGAGCTCTGGCTAGAGCCAGTAACCTAGTGGAGGACCCCAGCTTGCACTGGGAACCTAACTCCAGGGCCGGGCCTGGCTCTCTGTGCTCTCTAAGCAGTAGTACTGCCTAGCCTTGACCATCTATGCATGCTTTTCCTCAACTCTGCCTTCCAGGGGTCAGGCAGCACCCCCTCCTTCCGCACTGAGATTGAAGCTACGGACCTTGTACACATGGTTGGCATGAGTTCAACAACAGTGAGTGAGTTAGATCCTCATTGCCACTCATTCTGTACTTGGAGACTAAGTTGCCCAGGCTGATCTTGAACTCAACCTATAACCCAAGCCGACCTTGAATTTGAACTACCCATCCCTTGGCCTGCTGAGTGCTGAGGTGACAGGTGTGAGCCACCGCTCCTGGGTCAGGTCGGTTAGTGTTTTCTGAGGTGCAGTCTCAGTGTGTAGCTGAGAGCAGCCATGAAATTTTCCATATGGCCCTGGCTAGTCTGTATTTTTGCCTCGGGCTCCAGACTGCTGGTATTACAGCCAAGCATTGCCATGCCTGGCTTCTCAATGGCTGTAAAATAAACATCGAGAAGCTCTCAGCAGACCCTCTATCAGTTCTCACTAGTGTAAGGTGTATCTTATTCATGTCGAAGCTAATCCATTGTTAAGGCCAATCAGAAACGTGAGGAAACCCCAAAGGATTCAGGAAAAGGACCTTGAGTGGCCGTGGTGCCTCCTCTTGCCTTTGCAAAGCCAGGGCTAAGAGCCCCACCAGGGCGGGTAGAATTACTGTGGAGAAGGAACAAGTCAGCCTTCTCACCCAGGAGCACAAGTCAACAGCAGAGGCAAAGGTGGCCTGCCTAGTATGCTGACATACTGCAAATATACATAAATAATCAGCCAGACGTCTGTGTGTCTAGGATACCCCACCCAGAGAGAGATGGTAGCCAGAAGTTCACCTTCCAGGCAGAAAGAGGTCCATGTAACGCCTATGGAGGAAAAGAAAAGCCTTCTAGAAAAGATCTATATCTTCTGGCATCGCGTTGAGATCCTTGGAGGAATCTCACACTTACAGAAAGCCTGTACACGCCACAGTGAAACAGGAATTATCAAAGCAACCCCTTGCTTTGAATATTAAGTGGAAGTAAAAACAAACAAGAATGGGCAACTGAGATGGTGCAGTGGGCAGGGGTACCCACTGCCGAGCCTGATAATCTGAGTTTGAATTCTGGAATGCAAATGGCGGAAGGAAAGAATAGAGTCCCTCAAGTCCCTCTCTGACCTCCACATTCCTGTCATCAGACACACACATCCACATACACAAATGAGTGTAGCATACACAGATAAGTGAATAAATGTAACTTTTAAGAAGTCAGCAAACGCCGGGTGTGGTGGCGCACGCCTTTAATCCCAGCGCTCGGGAGGCAGAGGCAGGTGGATTTCTGAGTTCGAGGCCAGCCTGGTCTACAGAGTGAGTTCCAAGACAGCCAGGGCTACACAGAGAAACCCTGTCTCGAAAAAAACAAACAAACAAAACAAAAACAAACAAACAAACAAACAAAAAGTCAGCAAAGAAAGTAGACCAAAGGAAATGGAGATTATGCCCCTTACAGATAAAACACAGGTTTGGCACATAGCTCTGATCCCAGCACACAGGCAGCCAAGGCAAAAAGTCTGAGTTTGAGGCCAGCCTTAGATGCCTGGTGAGAGCTAGTGTCAAACACCAAAAACACCAAAACAAACTGTGGTGGTTTGTATATGCTTGACCCAGGGAGTGCCACTATTAGGAGGCGTGGCCTTGTTGGAGGAAGTGTGTCACGGTGTGGGTAGGCAATGAGACCCTCCTCCTAACCATTTGGGAGCCAGTCTTCTCCTGTTTGCCTTCAGAACAAGATGAAGAACTCTCGGGTTCTATAGCACCATGCCTGCCAGGACCCTGCCATGCTTCAGCCATGACGATAATGGACTGAACCTCAGAACCAGTAAGCCAGTAAGCCAGCCCCAGTTGAAACTGTCCTTTATTAAGAGTTGCCTCGGTCCTGGTGTGTCTCCATAGCAACACAACTCTAACTAAGACATAAACCAAACACTAAAATATTATTGTCTGGGCTAGAGAGATGGCTTAGTGGTAAGAGCACTTCATGCTTTCCCAGAGGACCCAACTCTTCCCAGCACGCACATGGCAGCTCACACCTGTCTGTAACTCCAGTTCCAGAGGATCTGACATTCTCACACGGACATACATGCAGGCAAAACACCAATGCATGTGAAATAAAAAAAAACAAACGTTTTTTAATTACTGCATAGAGCAGTGGTTCTCAACCTGTGGGTCTGTAACTCCTTTAGGGGTCACATATCAGATATTTACATTATGATTCATAACAGTAACAATATTACAGTTATGACACCTGAATGAGATAACTTTATGGTTGGGGGTCACCACAACATGAGGAGCTATATTAAAGGGTCTCAGCATTAGGAAAGTTGAGAACCACCGGTCTACTCAGGCTAGAGAGATGGTCAGTTAGGAGCCCTGGCTGCTCTTCCAGAGAGCTTTACATGGAAGCTCACAACTGTCTGTATTTCCAGTTATGAGGGATCTAACTACCTCGAACATCAAGCATCTATGTGGTGCACAGATGCCTGTAGTGGTTGGGAGCCAAGTCTTAGCAGAAAGCGGCTCTCATCTCTGCAGCCATCTTGGGCTACTTGCTTACAGGTAGTACTTTTCCACCCTGATGCGAGACTTGTTTTCCTAAGCATGATGTTATTTCAAGAAACCCACCACAGCTGAACACACTTTGATAACATCTTGTTTTTCTCCTATACATCCTGGACTGAGGTTAAGTGTCTCCTGCTGCACTCCCCAGTGTGTGCATATATACCCAAAGTTGCTTTCCAATAAATGAGACTCAAGACTCGAGACTTGATCAGACATACTGTCTTGTCTCCATTCTTCACGTCTCTTGCCCCTCAGTCCCAACTCTCTCTTGTAGACCCTGTTGACTGACCTGCGGACCGGGTCATGTGGTGACAATTTTGGAGATTTTATTTCTTTTAAAAACACAGAAATATTGTAAGAATATGTTTTTGTTTTAATCCCAGATATGGGATAAGGGGCTGCTTCTGACTGTCCACAGCGGCTGACTATGATTTGCCTCATGCTCTAGCAGGAGCGTGATTTTGCCAGCTGCAGAAAGTTTCTGCTAGTATGTGACATTTGGAATTCTAGGGACTCTTCAGAGGATATATAGATGCTAGGGTCTTGAGAGGCAGTTGGGCTGTTGGTTGGTTGGTTGGTAGCTGTTGGCCCAGGGTTTGTCAAATAGTCATGCACACAGAAACAACAAGACGAAATTAGATATCCTGATAGCAAAGATCAAACTTGCCCCAAAGAACTCAACACCCTAATCAGGAGGAACTCTAACGATAATGTTGCCCTCTGACCCCACTATCCTTTTCCCTTTCCAAGCTAGTATTAGTGTTGAAAAGATGGAAGAAAAAGGGCTGGAGAAGGTAGAAGAAAGAACTAACAAAGTAGCCAAAACACTAGTTAAAGACACAGACGCAAGCAAAACACTTACATACATAGATTTTTTTAAAAAAAAAATATTGTCTAATGCCCCAAAGATCTTATATTTTAAAAACAAGAACAGGTTACTATATAAATGAGGGGAAACAGCCGGGCGTGGTGACACACGCCTTTAATCCCAGCACTCGGGAGGCAGAGGCAGGCGGATTTCTGAGTTCGAGGCCAGCCTGGTCTACAAAGTGAGTTCCAGGACAGCCAGGTCTACACAGAGAAACCCTGTCTCGAAAAAAAAAAAATTAAAAAAAAAAATAAATGAGGGGAAATGTTTATAAGACTGTATGTATCTCTTGGAAATTAAAAACATTAGAACCCAACTAAAAACATACAGATTTATTTTTATTTTATGTGTCTGGCCTTCATGTTCCATGTGTTCAGTGCCCAATGAGACCAGAAGAGGTTGTGAGATCCTCTGGAACTGGGATTGGATTCTTTTTTTTTTTTTTTTCCCTTGTTCCGTTCAACCCTGCTCGCTCCAGCCGGCTCCACTTGCTCCGGCCAGCCCCACCGGCTCCGGTTGGTCTCTCCAGTCCAAGGATTTGTTTATTATTATTATTCATAAGTACGCTGTAGCTGACTTCAGACGCACCAGAGGAGGGCATCAGATCTCATTACAGGTGGTTGTAAGCCACCATGTGGTTGCTGGGATTTGAACTCATCACCTTCGGAAGAGCAGTCGGGTGCTCTTACCCGCTGAGCCATCTCACCAGCCCATAAATAAATCTTTTTAAAATACCATGTCCATTCTACTGCTCAATCCATACTTTCTGTTCACATTTTGTCTGTGCTTCAAGCCATTTCTCCCACACAGTCTCTCCATCTGAATCTCACCTCCAAGGATGCTTGCTTGCTGATATCTCCTCCCCACCACACACCTTCTTCACATCCATCTGCTGTCACTTTATAGAGGACCAGACAGAGACATGGACCCTCAGCCACGTCTGTCCTGGCTCTTCACACAAGTGTCTTCTGTCCTAGGACGCAGCCCATGGAAACACTAACAGAGCTGCTCTTGAGTGGCTCAGGTGGGTGATCTGGTCCCCTTCAGTCCTGGGGTTTATAGAGAAGTGTTGGGCAGAAAAAAAGGTTCCATTTAGCAAGGGTTCACTCTGTCCAGATTCAGAACCATGCTCGGAAACTATCAACAGACAGGGAAGAGGCACCTGGAGCCGTTGGACCTAGGGAATGAGATTCAGAGATGGAGAAAGATGAAGATGGGTTACATCTTTATTAGGGGACCTTCAAATATGGTTTTAAAAATTTGAACAGTGGATCTTCTAAGATTGTGCATGGAGCAGGAAAGAATATAGGGAAATGGTTGTTTCACAAGTTTGTGGTAAGAATTACACAGAATAAGGCTCTTTATACATGTTTGCATTGGGCCAGACTCAATCTCAATTATTTTGACAGTTGTGTATGTGTGTGTGTGTGTGTGTGTGTGTGTGTGTTCCTGTTTCCTGTGGGACCTGGGAATTGTACTCAGGTTGTCAGGCTTAACGGCAGCACCTTTACCAACTAAACCTTCTCAAAAGCTCCTATTTTTGACTTTTGGGAGTAAGGTCTCACTATGTAGTTCAAGTTTGCCTTGAACTCACAATCCTCCTACCTCAGCCTCCTGAAATCCTATGGTGTGCGTGTGTCACCACGCACAGCTGAGCGTTTGGAAGGAACTGGGATCATTGAGGTCCCACTCCTAAAGTCAATGAGCAGACACGCATTTCTTTATTTGCACTGCAGGGACCTGAAGCAGAGCCTTACACGTGCTGGGCTACATCTTTGCCCTAGACATACATTGAGCCCTGTGTGTTGAAGCTAGTGATAGCTACTGGTGACACAGTAGTGAACTAAATATGTGTGCTTTGGGTCTCCATGGAGACCATATATAATGTCACAGAATAGTATAGCTACTTGGGCAGACAAAGATCTCTGAACAAGGACAAATACCCACTTTGCAGCTGTTTTGTGGGATACACTGGAAAGACGGAGGAGATGTGATTTGGAATAACCGATTAATGCCCATGCTTGTACCAAGTGACCTGTCTCCTTTAATCCCAGAGAACTGGCCTAAAATATAGAGAATGGCGATGTAGACTGTGCTTAACATGCTTGCTGTTCTAGGTTTCATCCCAGGGCGCACACACACACACACACACACACACACAGGGAGAGAGAGAGAGAGAGAGAGAGAGAGAGACAGACAGACAGACAGAGAGACACAGAGACAGAGACACAGAGACAGACAGACACAGAGGCACAGACAGACAGAGACACAGAGACACAGACAAAAACAGAGAGAATATCTCACCATCTTCATCAAGCTCCAGACTGTCTCTGTCTACTAAGCTGTCCAGTTCCTTCTTTTAAAACATTTTATTTTTATCACAGGGTGTGGTGACACCCACCTTTAATCCCAGCACTCAGGAGGCAGGGGCAGGCAGATCTCTGGAAGTTACAGGGCAGCCTGGTCTATACAGTGAGTTCCAGGACAGCCAGGGCTATGTAGAAAGATTATGTCTCAAAAAAAATATATTTTTTTAATATTGTGACTATACGTGCATATGAGTGCAGTACCAGCAGAAGCCAGAAGAGGGCGGCAGATCCCCTGTAGCTAGCATTACAGGCAGTAGTACCCAGTACTGAGAACTAAATTTTGGTCCTCTGTAAGAAGCGTGTTCTTAACTG
The DNA here is from genome assembly GCA_902729485.2 of Mus minutoides. Classification (NCBI taxonomy): domain Eukaryota; kingdom Metazoa; phylum Chordata; class Mammalia; order Rodentia; family Muridae; genus Mus; species Mus minutoides. The sequence goes on from CACVCL010092285.1 coordinate 141,847, forward strand.
CTGAGCACGCCTTTAATCTCAGCACTCGGGAGGCAGAGGCAGGCGGATTTCTGAGTTCGAGGCCAGCCTGGTCTACAAAGTGAGTTCCAGGACAGCCAGGGCTAGACAGAGAAATCCTGTTTCGAAAAACCAAAAACCAAAACCAAAACCAAAACCAAAAACAAAAACAGCTGAGCCTTCTCCAGCCCTCCTTCCCCTCAATTAGTTCTTGAAAAGTGTAGCCATGCCTTCTCTCCATACGCGCTCTCTCTCTCTGCTAGCATTGGAGTGGGTATTCCTGTCTGTGGTAGACAGACCTGAGCAATCCCGGTGTTCCCTGCTCCTTGATGTCCCTGACAGTCTACAGGGCCCAACCTTAAGCATGGGTAGGATGTGACAAGCTTCTAGCCAATAGAATCTGGCTATGGCTGAGAGATGTTAGAGACATAATTAGGTTCTTAAATCAGGTCAGTCCAAGTTAATTAAGATACAGATGATCCTGACTTAATAATAATAAATCTGAGAAAAGACTAAGAAAGAGAGTCTCTGGTGGGCTTTATAAAATAAGATTCCCAGCATGGTGTGGCAGCTCGTCCCTGCAAGTCCAGAACTTACACATGTCTCCATGCCATGTAAACTGGACTTAGTGGAACAGGCCTGTAACCTCATCACTTGGAAGATGGAGGTAGGAGGATCACACATTTAAGGTCTGTTAGGGAGGTAGGTGTCTTAGTCAGGGTTTCTATTCCTGCACAAACATCATGACCAAGAAGCAAGTTGGGGAGGAAAGGGTTTATTCGGCTTACACTTCCACATTGCTGTTCATCACCAAAGGAAGTCAGGACTGGAACTCAAGCAGGTCAGGAAGCAGGAACTGATGCAGAGGCCATGGAGGGATGTTCCTTACTGGCTTGCTTTCCCTGGCTTGCTCAGCCTGCTCTCTTATAGAACCCAACACTGCCAGCCCAGAGATGGTCCCACCCACAAGGGGCCTTTCCCCCTTGATCACTAATTGAGAAAATACCCCACAGCTGGATCTCATGGAGATCCCCAACTGAAGCTCCTTTCTTTGTGATAACCCAGCTGTGTCAAGTTGACACAAAAACTAGCCAGTACAATTGACCCCTTGTCAACTTGACATACAAATACATCACTAGTAAGCCTCAACCCTTAGTTCTTACTCATCCCCAAGATCTTAAATAACTTAAAAGTCACACAGTCTTTACATATTAAAAGTTCAATCCTTTTAAAATATCTAATATCTTTTAAAATCCAGAGTCTTTTTACAATTAAAAGTCTCTTAACTGTGGGCTCCACTAAAATACTTCCTTCAAGAGGGAAAAACATCAGGGCAGTCACAATGAAAAGCAAAAATCAATCTCTAACCGTCCAATGTCTGGGATCCAACTCACGATCTTCTGGGCTCCTCCAAGGGCTTGGGTCACTTCTCCAGCCATGCCCTTTGTAGCACACACCTTGTCTTCTAGGCTCCAGCTGCCTGTACTTCACTGCTGCTGCTGTTCTTGGTGGTCATCTCATGGTACTGGCATCTCCAAAATGCTGCTGTCTTCCACTGTAACTAGGCTTTAACAATAGCCTCTCATAGGCTCTCTTCATGGTGCCAAGCCTCAACTCCTTTGCATGACCCCTTCAGTCCTGGGACATCAATTGCAACTGAGGCTGCACTTTCACCAATGGCCTTCTATGGCCTCTCACAGTGCTTCCGTGGCCTCAGCTGCTCTGCATGACCCCTTCATGCCTCCAAAACCAGTACCACCTGGGTGACTCTTACACATTACCAAGTCAAGTCACAGCACAAGGTACAACCATGGCTATCTCTGGAACACAGCTTCCTTGTGCTTTCAGAAAATATTTCCCAGAAACTGTCACCAATGATGCTGGTCTCTTCTTAATTACCGCTAATTTCTTAGCTCCAGCTAACCAGCATCGATAGTCCCAGTAATGCCAAGTTTTTGCTTTAGTAGTTCTGGTATCTTGTTAATCACAGCTGACTCTTCAGCCCCAGCTAACCAGAACCACAGAATCTTCACAATCAAAGTAACAATGGCCCTGAAAAGAGTCTTTAATCTTCCCTCTGAAATTTCACAAGCCAGACCTCCATCTTCTGCACTGTTCTCAACATTATCTTCCAAGCTCCTACACAATGTCTGACAGAGCACTTAACACTGATCTTCTAGCCCAAAGTTCCAAAGTCCTTCCACAGTCCTCCACAAAACATGGTCAGGTTGTCACAGGAATACCCCACTATGCTGGTACCAATTTGTCTTAGTCAGGGTTTCTATTCCTGCACAAACATCATGACCAAGAAGCAAGTTGGGGAGGAAAGGGTTTATTCAGCTTACACTTCCATATAGCTGTTCATCACCAAAGAAGTCAGGACTGGAACTCAAGCAGGTCAGGAAGCAGGAGCTGATGCAGAAGCCATGGAGGGATGTTCTTTACTGGCTTGCTTCCCCTGGCTTGCTCAGCCTGCTCTCTTATAGAACCCAACACTGCCAGCCCAGAGATGGTCCCACCCACAAGGGGCCTTTCCCCCTTGATCACTAATTGAAAAAATACCCCACAGCTGGATCTCATGGAGGCACTTCCCCAACTGAAGCTCCTTTCTCTGTGATAACCCAGCTGTGTCAAGTTGACAAAAAAAACCTAGCCAGTACAGTAGGTGAGATGGCCCATGTCTTTAGTCTCAGAATTCAGGAGGCAGAGGTAGGAGAACCTCTGGAGTTTGGGAACAGCCTCCTTTACATAAGAAGTTCCAGGACAGCCAGGACTATATAATGAAACTAATATTTGTCTTAAAACAACAACAATAACAACAACAACAAAACAACCAAACTGGAAACAAAAAACATAGAAGTTTAATGTCCTTGATGACATAGTCATGTACATGTCTGCCTTTGGGGTGAGGGGAGGGAGGAAACCTGCAGCCCAGTAAATGTCTAGACTGTAGGCTTGTGGAGCCTCAGCAGGGGGCCCCTCAGTGTGTCTGACCCATGCAGGTACACTATAGTCAGTGCACAGAATTTCAAGGTGCTGGGCTGTGGTACTCAGCGACACAATACTAGAAAGGTAGAAGTATTTGCTGTCATCACTAAACGCACAGGCCTGGCGTTTTTAGACAGGCTATGGCATGGTATTAACTTGGCCATGTTTTCTTGGACTTCACTATGATCCTGCATTCTATTTTGTCTCATGTAGCCTAGGCTGGCCTCAAAAAGCCTAGGATGTAGCAGAGGATGACTTTGAATGTCCCTCATTCTCCTGCCTCTACCTCTAGAGAGCTGAAATTACAAAAAAAAAAAAAAAAAAAAAATGCTTTTACTATACCTAGCTTTTTTTTTTTTTTTTTTTTTTTTTTTTTTTTTTTTTTTTTTTTGGTTTTTCGAGACAGGGTTTCTCTGTATAATCCTGGCTGTCCTGGAGCTCACTTTGTAGACCAGGCTGGCCTCGAACTCAGAAATCCACCTGCCTCTGCCTCCCGAGTGCTGGGATTAAAGGCGTGCGCCACCACGCCCGGCTTTTTTTTTTTTTAATTTAATTTAATTTTATTTATTTATTTATTTATTTATTTATTCCTTGTTCCGGTCAACCCCGCTCGCTCCTGCCGGCTCTGCTCGCTCCGGCCAGCCCCACTCGCTCCCGGCCGCCCCCGTATGGCCCCCGCTCGTTCCAGCCGGCCTGGCTCGCTCTGATCAGCTCTGCTTGCTCCGGTTGGCCCCGCTCGTTCTGGCCATTCCGTTCAGCCCCACTCGCTCCGGCCCCGCTAGCTCCGGCCGTCCCTGCTTGCTTTGGCTGTCCCTGTTCGGCTCTGCTCGCGGACAGCCTCACTTGCTCCGGTTGGTCTCTCCAGTCCAAGGATTCATTTCTTATTATTCTTCTTCATAAGTACGCTGTAGCTGACTTCAGATGCACCAGAGGAGGGCGTCAGATCTTGTTATGGGTGGTTGTAAGCCACCATGTGGTTGCTGGGATTTGAACTCATCACCTTCGGAAGAGCAGTCGGGTGCTCTTACATGCTGAGCCATCTCACCAGCCCGATATACCTAGCTTTTTTAAAATTTACTTTCATTTATGCATCTGAATGTTTTGCCTTCATGTATGTATGTGTATCATGTGTGTGCAGTATCATAGGAAGCCAGAAGAAGGTGTCTGATCCCATGGAACACGAGTCAAGGACCGTGTATGTGCTGGAAACCAGACCCAGGATCTTTGCAAGCACAGCAAGTCTTCTTAACCACTGAGTCATCTCCTTACACCCTGGCCTGTTATTTTTAAAAGATGTGTTAACTTTTGAGTGTGAATATGTGTTTGTGTGAATGTGTGCCATGCATGCAGTACCTATAGAGGCCAGAAGAGGGCATCTGATCCCCCTGCAGCTGAAGTTACTAGTGTGAGAAGCCTGCTGTGGATGCTGGAACTGAGCTCACGTTTCTGTGGGAGAGCAGCAGGCGCTGTTAACCTCTGGGCCATCTCTCTAGCCCCAGTCTCAGTATTTGAATACAGAACTCTCTCCAACAGGACTCTCAAATCAGTTGTACTTTATTTGCTGTTTAAATTCATCTGGTACACCGTACTTAGACATTTGAATTTCCAGTTGTAGGATGTAAATTGCATTCTTTTTTTCTTTTTCATCGCTAGGGATGAAACCTCAGGTAACACATATCAGACAAGAGCTCCGCCTGAGCCCTGCTTCTAGGCCACACCTTCCTTTGTAGTTTTCTTTTTGTGCTGGGGACTTGGCATTTCTTTTTGGTGACCCTGAGGAAGCTTTCCTTGCTTGTGATTTGGTGACTGATTGCCACTTGACCACCATCCCAGTACAGCATCTTGCTGCTCAACACAGATGTTCTCCGTTCCTTTATATCTCTCTTCTGCCTGAGCCAGTGTCAGCTGTCGGCTGGGTTTCCAGTGACATCCAGCTGAAACCCGCTCACAGCTACTGTTCAGATGCTACCCTTCTCCAGCTGCAGCAGCTCAGAACAGTGTAATTTAAACATCCAAAGAGGGCTAGAGAGATGGCTCAGCGGTTAAGATCTTAAGATCGCTGGCTGCTCTTTCTAGAGGTCCTGAGTTCAATTCCCAGCAACCACCTAGTGGCTCTCAACCACCTGTAATGGGATCTGATGCCCTCTTCTGGTGTGTCTGAAGATAGTGACAGTGTCCTCATATATAAAAAAAATAGATAAGTCTTTTTTAAAAAAAAAATCCTAAGAAGTGGGACATAGCCCAGGAAGCCTCTCCTCTTCTCTTAAAAAATATTTATTATTTTATGTACATAACCATTTTGCCTACATGTCTATATGCATACCACATGTGTGCCTCTTGCCTTCAGAGGTCAGAAGACAGATCTCTTGGAACTGAAGTTACAAATGATTGTGAATTGCATAAAATGGTTACAGTTATCTGAGGTGCTAAGAACTAAACTCAGGTCCTCTGCAAGAACAGCCATTGCTCTAAACCATGGAGCCACCTCTCCAGCTCTTGGTTTTGTTGTTTGTGTTTTGAAGGGAGGTTTCATTATGTTTCCCAGGTTGACCTTGAACTCAGAATTCTCCTGTTTCTGTCTCCACCATGATGGAATTATAGGGATTTGCTACCACTCTTGATTACGCATCTCATTGCTGATGGGAAGTTATTTTCTTAGACCCTTAATTTAGAAGGTCAGGGATGTAACTTGTGCCAGGATGAAGACGATTAGCCCATCATAATCCTTATTGATCTTGGAAATTGCAGAGAAGTCGACTCTCTGAGCGAGGATTAGAGCAAGAATGTCCAAATCAACCCATGCCATGTCAGCATCCTGAGATAGGAGAGGTGAAGCACAGGAGGGAGGGTGACTTGAAATTTAAAGTGAATTATCTGAGATGTAATAAATGGATGTTCTTACTTGTTTGAAAGAAAATTGAGATAAGGTCTTGTGTAGCTGGATCTGACCTCAGTTCATTTGAACTTCTGGTCCTCACGCCCATATCCCGAGTGCTACCATGCAAGGGTACATCACTACACTTGGCTTCTGCGGTACCTAGGATTGAATCCAGGGATTTCCACATGGTAGGCAAGCACTCTACAGCCGAGTTACAGCCCCAGCCCTGACTTCACTACTTTTACATTATTTGTTTGTTTATATTCTTTCACTTGCTTATCCTAGATGTAACAAAGAAACTTTATTTAGAATGGACCGATAATTTAGATAGTTTAGATTAGAAAGGAATAGTTTAGATTAGAAAGGGCTGGTGAGATGGCTCAGTGGGTAGGAGCACCCGACTGCTCTTCTGAAGGTGATAAGTTCAAATCCCAGCAACCACATGGTGGCTCACAACCATCCGTAACAAGATCTGGCTCCCTCTTCTGGAGTGTCTGAAGACAGCTACAGTGTACTTATATATAATAAATAAAATAAATCTTAAAAAAAAAAAAGAAAGGAATACACTTCAAAAAACCAACCCCCCCCCAAAAAAAAGGAATATACTGTTGTGATAGACAGGAGCACAAAAGGGGAGGAACCTAAATTTGTGGGGGGGGGTTGGTTTTTTGTTTGTTTGTTTGTTTTGGTTTAGTATACACGTGGCACTATTATGTATGGATGTGGCCTTGCTGGAAGAGGTGTGGCCTTGCTGGAGGAAGTGTGACACTGGGGGTGGGCTTTGAGGTTTCAGATGGTCAAGCCAGGCCCAGTGTCACTCTCTCTCCCTGCTGCCTGAAGATCTGAATATGGAACTCTCAGCTCCTTCTCCAGCACCATGTCTAGCTGGATGCTGCCATGCTTCCCACTATGATGATAATGGACTGAACCTCTGAACTGTAAGCCAGCCCCAATTCAATGTTTCCTTATGAGAGTTGCTGTGGTCATGGTGTCTCCTCAAAGAAACATAAACACTTACTTAGACAGTATGTATGTATGTATGTATGTGTATGTGTGTGTGTATGATGTATGGATACATGTGTGAATGGTAGCATATGAATATCATGGTTTACATATGGAGGTCATAGAACATCTAATGACAGTTCAGTCTCTGCTTCTACCATGTGAGTTCCAGCGATCAAACTCAGGTCATCAGGCCTTTACTGGTTAAAACATCTTGTTGATCCAAAAATAACAAATTTTATTAATAGATATAACAGTGTTAAAAGGGAGTACTATGTAATGGAGTTTAAACAAACAAACAATCTATTAGAGAAACACATGTTAGTACACCCTGTTCTTTGTACTAGGGGCCAGCCAAGAGAATTGAGGTTTGAGGCTATCAGAATCTGATACCATCAAATCCCAGAATCCTCCAGTCCTTTCCTCACCATCACACAGCTGATTCCACATCACAGAGCAGCTCCCCTGCATAAATCCTCCTGTAGGAAAGCGCACGAGAGGCAGAGTTACACAACTCTGACCCCCTGGGCAGTTCTCACTCCTCACCAAAAATTAACACACCGCTTCTAATCCCAGCAGTATAGACGCTGAGCTAGTGTGGCCATCCCCAGCTTCCCAACGCATAGATTCCTTCTTTTTTTTTTTTTTTTGGTTTTTCAAGACAGGGTTTCTCTTATAGCCCTGGCTGTGCTGGAACTCACTTTGTAGACCAGGCTGGCCTCGAACTCAGAAATCTGCCTGCCTCTGCCTCCCAAGTGCTGGGATTAAAGGCATGCGCCACCACGCCCGGCTATAGATTCCTTCTTAATGCTGTCATGTCAGGTGTATAAGCCTGGACCACGATGAATTCCCTGAGGTAAATGTCACTTCTGATACCACCTGGCAGCTGTCCAGTGAGTCCTGATGGCACACCCACATCTCCAAGGCCATTTCTTTCTGACTTCTTTGCTTTCTGAGCACTCACCTCAAGCAGCTGTGCCATTATCCCCCACTCACTGTCTTTTCTTCTACAGCTCTTTACCTAATTCCGTCTTTCTTCCTATCTCACCACCTAACCTTCCTTTAACTTTCTTTCCTCCCCTATTTTGACTTTAATTAAGAGTGTAGTTGAAGCTGGGCGTGGTGGCGCACGCCTTTAATCCCAGCACTTGGGAGGCAGAGGCAGGCGGATTTCTGAGTTTGAGGCCAGCCTGGTCTACAGAGTGAGCTCCAAGACAGCCAGAGCTACACAGAGAAACCCTGTCTCGAAAAACAAACAAACAAACAAAAAAAGAGTGTAGTTGAAGATTCCTATAACAGAGACTATGTGTCAAGTACTGTGTTGGGCCACATACTGATCTTAGATTCTAAAGCTGGGAGTAACGGCCCACATCTGTACCCTCGGCACTTGAGCAATAGAGACAGGACCATCAGGAGTTTGGGGTTGTCCTCACCTACATAGGGAATTGGAGGCTCTGCCTGACCTACATGAGACCCCGTTGAAAAGGGTTTGTTTGTTTGTTTGTTTGTTTGTTTAAAACTCCATTTCATCTTTAACTTTCGAATAAGTTACCTCAGAAATAACCCATCTTAGGTATGTTGACTTCCTTGGGCTAGTGAATGAGATGTGAGACAGGCAAGGAAAGCATCAAATGAAGAAGCCCTTCTGGAATAAAGCTCTGTACTGCTCTGTGGTCCCACATCCTTCCAGAGAGCAAAACTTGCTCCTGAGTTTCCTTGTGCACTGTGAGTTTTCTCCATGGAGGAGATGACCTTCTCTGTCTGCTGAGATACTCCCTATACCTGTGAAACCAGACTTCACACACTTGGAAATCTTTCCAGTAGTGGGAAGATGGATGTTATAATAAAGTTGGATCTCCATCCTGGAAGCTCATATGAAATTATCTTCAGTGTTGATTGGGCCTCATAGTCCATACAGGTTTCCCACTGTGTGTGGCCTTAGAGGGCAGGATTGTAGAGGAAGCCTCGCTTCTACCCATCATTCTTCAAATGGAAGTCTGAGAGAAATGGGAGAGAACATGGTTGTTTCCAGGACAGCCTCATTTCTTACTCCTGGAAATGAAGGCTGTTTAGATCCTAAAGACACCTGCCACAGATCCCTGGTGACAGGCAGGAAGAGTAGGAAAGCGACTTATGGCCTGAGTATGAAGATGCAGCCTCTGAGAAGCCTCAGGGCAAGCTGAAGTTGAAGTGTCCAGACGGGGAGGTGCAGAACCATGGACAGAAACCCAGACACGGAGCTCCTGGGGCCTGATGGTTCATTCAGCACCATGGCCAGCCTCTCCCACCCCACCCCACCTCCCAACCCCTCTTCCACCCCCTTCCCCCTCTCAGAGCTATTTTAGAAAAGGGTCTAACCTAGGCTGTAGGTTGACAAGCTCCTAACACTGAAAGGCTATGATAAATAATGGTTTGATTAAGGCTGGAGAGATGGCTCAGAGGTTGAGAGCACTGACTGCTCTTCCAGAGGTTCTGTGTTCAATTCCCAGAAACCAGATGGTGGCTCACAACTATCTGTAATGGGATCTGATGCCCTCTTCTGGTGTGTCTGAAGACAGTGTATGCATAAATAAATAAATAAGTAAATCTTTAAAAAATAATGGTTTGATTAATAGGAGCACCATCCTGAGGCACGGTGGGAGGAGGGATGTCTTCTAAGGCCATGCACAGCATGAAAACTACAAGGACTGTGAGAACTGATTCAACACCAAACATTATTTCAAGTGCTCTTCCAGGATGCAGATCCAACCTCCATCTCTGTAAAGTAGCTTTTATTCTCCTGTTTTAATTGTCTCATCAGAGACTTACTGCTGAATAAGCTCTCCCCTTCCAGTTCTTTCTGAACTCTGGCTGGCTGGTTCAACTCAGCTGTTCTGGCCCAATTTCCTCTCCAAGCTGACTGATTCAAACTGGCTTCTCTTGGCTTCTGACTGGATTGCTCTGCCTGACCTCAAGCCAACTCTAGCAATCTGTTCTGATCTTCTGGCTCCTTCTCATTCTATGGGTCATTCTGTCTTCACCTGTGTCTAGTTTGTTCTTTTTTTCAACCTGTCTTTGTAAAACTCTCCCAGGAAAACTGCCTTGTCTGACTGAACCAAATTCAACTGACCTCTCCTCACTGAAACTGCCCTCTCTTTCTTGTCTGTTCTCATGGGTGTATGCTCTCTCTGACTCTTACTTATTCTTTCAGATATTACCCTGATTTTTCACTTTGTCTGGATTAAAATTCCTTTACACATCTACACATTACTAAAAGGATTTTAGTAAATGTGCAAAGTATGGCTTCACAGGGAGTATCTCAGCGGACAGAGACGTTCACCTCCTTCATGAAGAAACTAACACTGCACAAGGAAACTCAGGACCAAGTTCTGCTCTGTAGAAGGACATGGGGGTAAGGAGCAGTAAGGAGTTCTGCAGAATTTCTTCACCAGCATCCTGGAAGAGTGGGGTCTACCTTGGAGAAACTCCTATTAAGATCTGGCTGAAGCCGGGCATAGTGGCGCATGCCTTTAATCCCAGCACTTGGGAGGCAGAGGCAGGCAAATTTCTGAGTTCGAGGCCAGCCTGGTCTACAGAGTGAGTTCCAGGACAGCCAGAGCTATACAGAGAAAACCTGTCTCGAAAAAGAAAAACAAAACAAAACACAACAAAACAAAAAAAGATCTGGCTGATTTGCACAAATCTGCAAACATGAGGACTTCTCTGTTTTGGATTTATTATATATAAACGAACTGCTCACAGGGGGAATGAGAAGGATGAGTTCACTCTTCCCCCTCCCCTCCTCTGATTCCTAAGGTTTCTGTCTGGCAACTTGTCCCCTCTGTGCACAACAGAGTCTCCCAACAGCCAGAAGTGTCTTGTGAGCATCCTATGTAGCCTTACCAGGTTAATCTCATTCATCTGTTTGGCTTCTGAAAGATTCCTGTGTGGCTCTGAGGGAGCCAGCCTTTTGGTTTTATACCCAGGGTCAAAAGCTTCTGGCTGAGGTCCCTGTAACTCAGGTAAGAAGCCATGCCTGAGTTCTTGTCTTCTTCTGAAGAGATAGGACCTGGCTTTAAAGAAAGTGGGTGAGGGGAGATAGAGTGAGGACTCATTTGGAAATGAAAGAAGTCCTGGGTCTCTAAGCAGCTTCTAAAAATACCATCTCCCAGCTCCTGGGGGAGGGGGAGGGGAAGCTGATCGTGAGGAGAATGAAAAGAGGAGAAAGGTGGGAGATACAAGAATCTTTCTTTGGGTAGGTCTTATTTCAGAGACACTGCCTGTCCCTAGGAACTAGACAGAGGCCACACCTCCTTTTGCTTCCTCAGAGGGCTTCAGTCTCCCAATGTCTCAGCCCAGCCCTCTCTGATGCCCTTCTTTCCCAGAGGCAAAGGAAGCCAATTCTTTCATCCACTCTCCATTACTATTGTCCAACAACTGTACCTGCAGCAAGTTCTTTTGCACACACACACACACACACACACACACACACACACACACACACACAGAGAGAGAGAGAGAGAGAGAGAGAGAGAGAGAGAGAGAGAGAGCCCTCACAAGAGTGCATTGTAAATTACCAGTGATCTATGATGGCATGAGTTCTCTTTAAATTGGTGCCCAGAGGTATGGGGTCTGGCAGAGACAAGTGACTCGCCCAGGTATCCTCAGCACAGAGCATGGTACCCAGTAAGTGTTAGCTGGAGGGGTGAGGAGCACACATCTAAGCAAAATGTGCAGGTGCTGGACCCCCCCCCCCCGTGCATGCATGACCTCCTAGTGCATGCGTGACCCACACTCCAAGCTTGTTTGGCTGCTGTAGCACCTGAAGGGAGAGGGGCTTCGCCCCACCCCCACCCCGTGAAAAGCCACAAGGTGGATGCAACTGCCTCCCCTCAAGTTCAGCTCAAATGGTGAAGCTCAGCTGCTTCCTTCGTCCTCGAGGGCCCCAGCCCTCACCACCCCACCAGATGGTTAAACCTTCAGCTCGCAATAAGTGACCTTCATTAAATAGAGGTCGTGTCCCACGTTTCCTTGCGGCTTCTTCAGCTTCAGTTGAACTCTTCGAGGACTGCTCCGCCTCTCTCCCAGGGACCTCAGATTCCAGGTGCTGCATTTCTCGTCATTCTCCTGGGGTACTCAGAAGAGAATCCCAGCCCCTGTGGGCAGAGGTTGTGGGGTATGCTGCTTGTGTGTCTGGAGAGTAAAAGCAAGAACCCGGGAAGCCGATTTTTGGTGCAAAATCTGCCACTGCCCGCATCTCAGCGTCCACATGGTTTCCCAGCCTGGGAAGCGGTGCTGGTAGGGTGGGACCCTGTCTCCGATTTGACTCTTTCCCCAAACAGCTTCTGGAATCGGCCTGTGTGTGTGTGTGTGTGTGTGTGTGTGTGTGTGTGTGTGTGTGTGTGTGATGAGGTTGGGAGAAAAAGGAGGCGGGATCGAACCGTGCAACATTGGGAACCGCAGACACAGGAAGAGGCCAAGGGCTGGGAGACACCAGAGCTCCCTAGAGCCTGAGGTCAGGATATCAGACTCGGAACCCCCCTACAAGTCCTGAGGACAAGGGTGCACCCAAGGCTAGCTAAGAGGCTGCAAGTGTCACCGCTTCCCCGCGGACCGCCCCTCCGTAAGCCACGCCCACAGCGCCTACTTCTCAGGATTCAGAGAGCTAAGGTTTAAGGGTCTCTAGTCCACCGACGCCAGCTTGTCTCGCTCTCCAGCAACCCTGCTAATGCTCAGAGCTGCCCTACCCCCACGGTTTGGAGATCTGCGGGACCCTTGGTTTCCCCCTCCAGCTGGGCGTTCCGCCCCTGGCCTACGAAACCCCACCTCCTCATCCTCTGCTGACCCGGATTGGTGGACCTCCCGCGGCGATGCCTAGCGATTGGTCCCCATGGATGATGGTGACCAGCGAGACTCCGCCCCCGCCGGCGCTGGGGTCTGGGGGCACTGCTCAGCGGTGCTGGGCTGGCGAGGCTGGAGCCGCCGCCGCACTGACAGCTCCGTCTGTGGACCATGGAGACTGGCGCCGGTCCACACCCGCTACGCCTGTTCGTCTGCCTGATACCACTCTGCCTTGCTCTGCTTCTGGCACCTGGGCGCCCCGGGACCGCCGAAGAAGGTAAGGTGGGTTGTGCCTGGGAGCCTGAGATGCCAAAAATTAGAGAGTTGGGGAGGGGGCTAGGAGATTGGAGTAAGGATTCGTTAGAGAGACTACTCTGTGTGGGGCTTGAAACCAGCGGGCAGCAGAGCGGGAAAGAACTAGAGAAAGAGGGGAGGTTGGCTAAGCGATAGAGAAGAGAGGGGTATTGAGGAGCTTAGGTCTGGAGACCTAAGAGGCTAGGGACCACAAGAGCCCAGCCGGTGAGACGGACAGGCTGAGTGATTGGAGGTGGGAGGTGTGGGGGTGGGGAGATGAAGGGAGCAGAGAAGCCGAGGGGATGCGGTGAGACCAGAGCATGAGGCGGGATGGAGATGAATAGCAGGGGCCTGGGGGGGGCGGGGGGGGAGGAATCCCAGTGTGGATAGCCGGGGGCTGGATGCTAATCCCGCGGGCTGAGTCCGGGCGCTGCTCGAGGTGCTGCCCGGGGAACTGTCCGCAGTGCTGAATCGAGATCGAGTCCCTCATGCGCGGTCCGCGTTGCGGAGGATTTGGGTCTGTCGGCGACATTAGCACCGGAGTCTCGCCTATGCTCTTGGAACTGTATGTTCAGTTGAATCCAGACGCGTCACAACCAGGTGCAGAACCTGAGATGCTGGAAGAGACTCTGCCCGCAGGGTCTGTCCTGGCGCGGGATGGCAGATGCCTGCCAGGATGCAATTTCCAGGCACGGTCGGTGACGAAAACCCAGCGCACTGTCAGCTGCCCTGCCCACCGTCGCGAGTCAGTCTCTCTTGGAGGCTCTCACCTTGGAAACCCACCCCCTTCCTTACCACTCTAGGGAAGTAATTTTCTGAGATTTGGAGATGGCCTGGCTTCCTGTCTCTAAGCTCTGCTCTCCAGACCCGGGCTTTCCTGAGCCCAACTGATGAAAGGATGCAGGCTGCTGCTCTGTCACATCCTGAGGGAATAAAGTGACTCCAAGCTTTTCTGGTAGGGAGGAGGTGGAGAGGGTCATGGATTATGTGTGAAAGGGCCCATGACATTCTTTCAAAGGCAACAGAAGTGACAGCCCCTGGGAAAGGGGCTGGGCAGAGAAGCAAAGAATTCTGATGTTTCCTGTTCCACTTCGTTTTTACCAGAGGCTCCAGGAGACAAATGAAAAGAGTATTGGTCTCCTCCATGACCTCAGATCTGAGTGGATTTAGGATGCACCCAGGAATTCCCAGATCCACTCATTTCCTCCTGCTAGCTGACAGTTAATATAATACATTATATCAATTATATAAATATAATTTGGGGAATTTGGAGAGGGTCACTGGTTTCTATCCCTAATGTGAAAGCTGACCTTAGAGCATCCGCCATGGACTCACTGGAAGGCTGATAATGGTACTCACTTCAAGAAGAAAAAGGAAGAAAGAAATCCAGGATCTAATTTCCTGAATTTGTTAATGGTGCCTTAAGGGGGGTGGGGGACAGGCAATGTGACTGTGTAGTTTGATATGAAGAGATGAATCTGGATTGAAAATTGGTTCCATTGTAACCACAATGGCCCTCACGAGGGCAGCAAGACTTGGAGCCAGAGGAGAAGGTAGCATGGCCACAGAAGCAGAGGCTGGAATCAGGCACTGAAGACAGAGGAGAAGCCATAAGGCATTCCGTTGGTGGTCATTAGTCACAAGCCTCGGGGAATGAAAAGAGGTGCCTTCGGTGTTCACGGTGGCTGCCCCTCTCCAGATTTGAGCTACTCAGATCTTCTGGGGTTTTGTTTCATTTCCTGTTCCCTCCTGTAGCTATCTGTAAGGAATCCAGCAATGGATCCCACCCTCCTAGTCTGACAGTGTGGCTTTCTGACATCCCCTCTTCTCCCCTCCCCTTAGTTATCCTCCTGGACTCCAAAGCCTCCCAGGCTGAGCTGGGCTGGACTGCACTGCCAAGCACTGGGGTAGGTGTGACAATGTCCCTCCATCCCAAGGACCCTCTAATAGCCTGAGATCAATCCCTTCAGAACTCCGTGTTCACTTAGGATCAAAATGTACCATAGAAGCTCCTCACCCATGCTCATGCAGCCAACCTTAAATGCAGTGGACCACACACACACACACACACACACAGGAGTAGGAGGGGGACTTGCTGGGAAATGGTTTGGTGGTAGGGGGAAGGGAATAAGAGAGAATAATGGGGAGAAATAGTTAGAGTACATTAAACATTATGAAATTGTGAAAGAACTTTATTTATTTATTTATTTATTTATTTATTTATTTATTTATTTATTGTGTTTATGTGTTGTGTGCATATGTGTTGGTGCCAAGGTGTGCACATGGAGGTCAGGACCACCTGTGGGAGTCTGAGGATCAGACTCAGGTCAGGCTTGAGAAGGGTAAGAGCCTTTACCCAACTGAGGCATCTCAGCTGCCCGTGAAAAGGATTTTTAAAGATGTACACGGAGTTCATGTTCTCCAGAGCCCTCCTAGAAAACACCAAGTCTTCAGTTAGTCAGTCAAATAAACAAACCAACAGGAGAACTGGCTGTGTCTAAGGACAGAAATGTGAGCACTGTGGAGCAGATGTCGCCCACTGCCTCACACACAGTACACCTCTGAGAGGCTCTCGATTATTGGCAGAGTAGGCAAGGTGGAGGTGGAGTGGGGTGGAAAGGTCACTGTGTCCGTCTATCCAGTCAAGCAGGTCTCCCACTTCAACCTCACCTTCCTCATCCACAAAAATAAATAACCGGGCTTGTTTCTCAGCACACATGTTAATGTTAGGACAGTACAGGGAAGTTCAATGTGGCCCCGCTCAAGGACAATATGCGAATGCTGCATATTTTAAAAAGAAAAGAGGAACCGGGTGTGGTGGCACACGCCTTTAATCCCGGCACTCCGGAGGCAGAGGCAAGCGGATTTCAGAGTTCGAGTCCAGCCTGGTCTACAGAGTGAGTTCCAGGACAGCCAGGGCTATACAGAGAAACCCTGTCTCAAAAACTCAAAAAAAATAAAAAATAAAATAAAAAGAAAAGAGGAAGCCAAGTATGACAGACAGCTCACGTCTGTAATCCTAGGATTTTGGAGGCTGAGGGAGGAAAATTGCTGTGAGTTTGAGACTAGCCTGGGATATACAGTGAGATCATGGCCAGCCTAGGCTACAGAGCGAGACTCTTGTTTCAAAAAAAAAAAAATCACAACTGGCTTCCTGGTACATGCTTGTAAGCCCAGCTACTCAGGAAATTGAGTCAGGAGGACTGTGAGTTCAGCCTGCCCGACTTAAGAGTGAGTTAAAAGCCAATTTGGCAACTTAGTTTATGTAATGTCAAAAAAAAAAAAAAAAAAAGTAAAGTGGTAAAGTGCTTGCCCAGCAAGCCTAACGACCTAGGTTCAATCCCCAGTACTGGAAAGAGGGTGAATTGGTGAAGCGACTCCTCACCCTGCATTTTGTCATCTTAGGGGCTTGCATTACAGGGGGCTAGAAGGCAGGAGAAGGGCAAAGGTAGAGACAGGCCAGTGCTTAAGGCCAGACTCTGAGGTGTCCTCTGTACTGTTGCCTCAGTGGGAGGAGATTAGTGGCGTGGATGAACACGACCGTCCCATCCGTACGTACCAAGTGTGCAACGTGCTGGAGCCCAACCAGGACAACTGGCTTCAGACAGGCTGGATCAGCCGCGGCCGCGGGCAGCGCATCTTCGTGGAGCTGCAGTTCACACTGCGCGACTGCAGTAGCATACCAGGTGCCACGGGCACCTGCAAAGAGACCTTCAATGCATACTACCTAGAAACCGATACCGACCTGGGCCGAGGGCGTCCCCGCCTAGGAGGCAACCGACCACGCAAGATTGACACCATCGCAGCTGATGAGAGCTTCACGCAGGGCGACCTAGGGGAGCGAAAGATGAAGCTGAACACAGAGGTGCGTGAGATTGGTCCCCTCAGCCGGCAAGGCTTCCACTTGGCCTTCCAGGACGTGGGTGCGTGCGTGGCGTTGGTCTCGGTGCGTGTCTACTACAAGCAGTGCCGCGCCACAGTGCGGGGCCTGGCAGCCTTCCCCGCCACCGCAGCTGAGAGCGCCTTCTCCACGCTGGTGGAAGTGGCTGGAACGTGCGTGGCCCACTCGGAAGGGGAGCCTAGCAGCCCTCCCCGCATGCACTGTGGTGCCGATGGCGAGTGGCTGGTGCCCGTGGGCCGTTGCAGCTGCAGTGCAGGATTCCAGGAACATGGTGACATCTGTGAAGGTATCCAGGGCCCCAGAGGGATGGGATGGGGACATATCATGCAGATGTCAGGATAGAGTTTGCTCTGGGTGAAGAAGCAGGAGTGGAAGCGGAGAAGCTATGGGCGGAACTGGGAGTCGAGACCTTTTGAGTACCTTCTAGCCAAGACTGGAAAAGGTGAATCTGATCCCATATTAAGGACACATTAGGAACCAGAGGTAGTAGCGTAGGTCTGTAAAACCTCGCCCTCAGATGCTGATTCAGGAAGACTGGGCACATAGTGAGATGTTGTCTCAACCAAACCAACCAAACCAAAACCCAAAATGTACAAACCTATATTTCAGGCAATCTGATGGGTTCCCATTGCCAAAGAGATGAGTGCCTGCCTTGCTGGCAAAGTTAGGAATGGGCGGTCAGGATCGGAATGCGGGTTTGCCTAGCTCTGCGGGTTTACTGCTCCACCATGCCAACTTCATGCATAACAATTCATTCCATAGTAGCCCAGCCCTCAGGCCTGTATTGCAGGGACTTCACCCGTGATCACGTGATCATGGTCGAGTTTGGCTGGCAGGGGTTATTTCAGAGCTCAAGAATGGCAGCTTGCATCTCATGGCTCCTAGGATCTCACTCAGCTTTCTGAAGTAGAACTGTGGCTGGCTGGTTCCCTGGGGGCGGGGGGGGGGGGGGGGGGGGGGTCCGTGGCTTTGAAGCCACAGGGTAGGATGGGATCTAGAGTGTGTGCATTTAATCAGAAAATTCAAAGGAATGTATTCTCTCTGTCTCTGTCTGTCTCTGTCTCTGTCTCTCTGTCTCTCTGTCTCTCTGTCTCTCTCTCTCTTTCTCTCTGTGTGTGTGTGTGTGTAGTGTCAGGCCATGGAGTGCAAGTGGAAGCCAGAGATACTCTTACAGAGTCAGCTCTATCCTTCCACTGTGGATTCTACTATTGAACTCAAGTAGTCAAGCTAGACAGCAATCGCCCTTACCCACTGAGCCATCTCATTATCTACTTTCTAATCCAGGTCTTTCTCTGGGTGCCAGGGTGATAGAAATGCATCAGATACAGCCCCGACTCTTGAAAAGCTCACATCTAGATGGAAGGGGGCAGAGGTTGTTTCTTTTAACTCATACGAAAGCGATACGTGCTATAACACAGCTGCAGAGCCGTAGGTGTCAGCGGAAGTCATTAAGCTTGATGTTGTCATTTCACCTGTTGCTATGATAAAAACACTCCGACCAGAAACAACCCAAGGGAAGAAAGGGATGATTTCAGCTTACAGGTCATTGAGGAAAGTCAGGGAAGGAACTCAAGGCATAAAACAGAGGTAGGCTGCTTACTGGTTCATGTTTGTCTAGCTTTTTTATGCAGCCCAGGACCATCTGACCAGGGAATGGTACCTGCATCCAGTAGGCTGGGTCCTCCTATATCTAGACAATATATCCCAGACATTCCATAGCTAATCTGATCGCAGAAATCTCTCAGTTGAGACTCAGGTAATACTATGCCGTGTCAAACCGACAGTTAAGGCTAACCAGGACATGGTTTCCCTACTTACTCAATCAACCGTTCAAATGAGCTGAGGATTGTCTCCAGCTGTATCCTCTCCCATTATTATTATGGGTTTATTATGGGTGTGGATGAATACAACTGTCTGTTCCCTGGGAAATGGTGGTTAAGCTGAAACCCAGAAGCAAGAACCCTTCTGAGCTCTCCCAAGCATCCGATTCTCACTGAGTCCTGTATGCCTGTACTGCAGTGGTCTGACGGCGTTTCTGTGCTCAGGCATTGATCCGGCAGCCCTGGGGTCCATTGCAGACCGTAGAAATGTGGAGTGACTACATGTCTCAGTTTTCTTTCTGCTGCTTTGATAACTAGCCTGATTAAAAAAAAAAAAACTTAGAAGAAAGGGTTTATCTGGCTTCTAATTCTATCTTACAGTCTATTGTGGCAAGGAAGCCACAGAGAACTGGTCACATTATATACACAGCCAAGAGCTTAGAGCAACGAATTAATCCATGCCTGCTAGTGCTCCACTGGCTTTCTCCATCCTACTCAGTCCAGAACTCCTGTTCAGGAAAGGTTCCATCCACAGTCTCCATGGGCCTTTGATCCCAGCACTGGAGAGACAGAGGCAGGCAGCTCTAAGTGAGTTCAAGGCTGCCTAGACTACATACTGAGTTCCAGGATAGCCAGGGCTATGTAAACAGACCCCGTCTCAAAAACAAAAAGGTGGGTTTTTTTGTTTTTGTTTTTACTTTAATTGACTCAGTCAAGACAATCCCTCACAGACATTAGGAACAGCTATCCTTAATCTAAAAATATCTTTTGCAGGCAGATGCCCCAGAAGCCTGTCTTCTCCTAGGTACCGGCTTGACAGTTAATGTGAAACCATTACACCATGGTGTGTGTCCTACCCACAGAAAGCCCCATTCTGAGGATAAGGAGGGTTTTCCAGAGAAAGGGAGGTTTTTCTTCCTGGTGGCTAGGAACATTCTGCAGAGGCATAGTGACAAAAAGGAACAGAGTGGTTGGTACTAAATAAGTAACCCAGGGTGGTTACTGCGACGGGCACGTGGGAGTGTGAGAATCCATAAGCTGGAAGAGGGGCGGGGCCACAAGAGAATGATGAAATAAAGACCTTATGCTTCAGGCCAATGAGGACAGAAGCCAGAATGCTCAGATTTATATTTTCAAAAGAACACTCGAGCTGCACCAGCAAAGAAAGGATCGGAGAGGGTAACTGGAGGACAGAAGGGAGGAAGGAGGGTGGACTCAATAGTCCAGGAGACAGACTGAGCTGTGAGCTGAAATGGTAGCAGTCATCTTTGAGTCATGAAGACAGATGGGATGGGATGGGATGGGATGGGGACATGGTGTGGAATGACTGTTGTCTTGGCACCTCCTGAGATTACAGGAAGAATAGGGTTCAAGGTCATCCTGGGCTACATAGTGAATTTGAAGCTAGCCTAGGCTATATGAGACTCAATCTAAAAAACAAACAAACAAACAAACAAACAAACAAAAGACCCCGAAGGGACAAGATGGTTCAGCAAGCAAAAGCACTGATGCTCAGTCTATAGCCAGCAAAAATTTTTTTTTCAATTTTTTTTTAAAGATTTATTTTATTTATTATATGTAAGTACACTGTAGCTGTCTTCAGACACTCCAGAAGAGGGAGCCAGATCTCATTACGGATGGTTGTGAGCCACCATGTGGTTGCTGGGATTTGAACTTATCACCTTCGGAAGAGCAGTCGGGTGCTCTTACCTGCTGAGCCATCTCACCAGCCCCCTTTTTCAATTTTTTTATTAGATATTTTTTTAATTTACATTTCAGATGCTATCCCGAAAGTTCCCTCTCCCCTCCCCTGCCCTGCTCCCCTGCCCACCCACTCCCACTTCTTGGCCCTGGCATTCCCCTGTATTGGAGCATATAAAGATTGCAATACCAAGGGGTCTCTCTTCCCAATGATGGCCGACTAGGCCATCTTCTGCTACATATGCAGCTAGAGACACGAGCTCTGGGGGTTCTGGTTAGTTCATATTGTTGTACCTCTTATAGGGTTGCAGACCCCTTCAGCTCCTGGGGTTCTATCTCTAGCTTCTCCATTGTGGGCCCTATGTTCCATCCTATAGATGACTGTGAGCATCCACTTCTGTATTTGCCAGGCACTGGCATAGCCTCATATGAGACAGCTATATCAGGGTCCTTTCAGTGTTTTTTTTTTTTTAAAGATTTATTTTATTTATTATATGTAAGTATACTGTAGCTGTCTTCAGACCCACCAGAAGAGGGCATCAGATCTCATTACGGATGGTTGTGAGCCACCATGTGATTGCTGGGGTTTGAACTCAGGACCTTCGGAAGAGCAGCCAATGCTCTTAACCGCGGAGCCATCCCTTCAGCCCTGGTTTTTTTTTTTTTTTTTAATTTTTTTTTAAGTGGTTTTCACATGCCTTTAATCGAGTGGCTCTCAGTTTTCCTAATGCTGTGACTCTAATACAGTTCCTCATGTTGTGGTAACCCCCATAAAGTTGTTTCCATTTAATAACTGTAACTTTGTTTCTGTTATGAACTGTAATGTAAATAGTTCTAGAGTTAGAGATTTGCCAAAGGGGTAGAGACCCTTAGGTAAAGATGCTCTAGTGCCAGCATTTGGGAGGCAGAGGAAGGCAGCTATCCAGGATAGCCTGGTCTACATAGTGAGTTCCAGGACAGCCAGGGATATATAATAGATTTGTCTAAAAAGAAAGAGACTTGCTGGACATGGTGGCGCACGCCTTTAATCCCAGCACTTGGGAGGCAGAGGCAGGTAGATTTCTGAGTTCGAGGCCAGCCTGCTCTACAAAGTGAGTTCCAGGACAGCCAGGGCTATACAGAGAAACCCTGTCTCGAAAAACCAAAAAAAGAAAGAAAGAAAGAAAGAGACTGGGGGAAGCATGTTTGGGGATTAAAGAGTAGAAAAGGGAAAGCAACAACATGGTGGTTCAGGGAGATGAGCATCGGGAGAGGGCATGGTGAGCACTCAGGCACACGGAGGGTTGGACAGTGGTCACTTGATCTTGGCAAGAACAATTTCAGCTGAGCAATGTAAAGAACAGGCTGTAGTCAGTCAGCTGAAGAATAAAGAACCCTGTAGAGCAAGAGTCAGAGTATCTAAAAGTGTAGGGATCCCAGACAACTCAGTTGGTAGCGCTTCAGCCTTGGGGATGTGACTCAGTTGGAAGAGCGCTCACTTGGCACCCATCCACAAAGCCCTGGGTTCCAGCCCAGTACCTCATAAACCAGTTATGGGGTACATGCCTATCTATACCCAACACTCGGGAGGTAGAGACAAGAGGATCAAAAGTTCAAAGGCATCCTTAGCTGAATGGTGAGTGTGAGGCTATCCTGAGCTATGTGAGACCCCCCCCCCACACACACACACAAGAGAAGGAGAGAGGGGGGAAGGAGGGAGAAAGAGGAGAGAGAGAGAGAGAGAGAGAGAGAGAGAGAGAGAGAGAGAGAGAGAGATCTCACTCTAGAAGCCAGGATCTGAAGGGAGAAGTGACAGCATCTTCAACAGAATGTTGGGTTGATAGAATCTTTATGTGTGAACATATTGTTTGAACAGAAAGTGAGCTTTTATTGTAGAGCAGAGACACTTGTTTATGTGCTGGGGAAGAGAGCTGGTGTCACACCAAATGTGTTCAGGGAGCGATCTGTTCAAGAGAAAAGAGTGTTTTATTACTGACGTGGGTTAAAATTGCTGACGCATGTTGCTAATAAAAAGCAGGACAACTTTTAGTCAGCTTTAGGATTGTTTTAAAATAGTCTATAGTTAGAGCCCTTATGCCTGCATGGAAATGGACTGCTTTTTCTGCTCCACCCCGAGTGACATCACTGGAAAGAGGCAGCAGACAGAGAGGGTTGCAAAGACCAGTAGAGGAGATGACAGAGGGAGTGTCGGCTTTGAGGAGGGGTGGAAGCCAGGGGTCTAGAGTGGAGCTGGCTAGCTGTCCTTAAAGTTTAGAGGGTGGCTTGTCCCCACCTCTAAGACTGCAGGAGAGAGCCGGGCATGGTGGCACACGCCTTTAATCCCAGCACTCAGGAGGCAGAGGCAGGTGGATTTCTGAGTTCGAAGTCAGCCTAGTCTACAAAGTGAGTTCCAGGACAGCCAGGGCTATACAGACAAACCCTGTCTCGAAAAACAAACAAACAAACAAACAAACAAACAAAAAGACTGCAGGAAAGTCTAAGTCAGATGGACGTGTTTGTGGTTTCCATAACCAGCTGTTGGGGAAATTACCAGCCCACAGCCTCTCTGTGTGCTCTGCCAGGTGTGGAGTCGTCTGTAACAGGGCAGGGACATCAGATTCGTGTCTGTTTTATGGTGTGTCTTTAGAACCTAGAAGAATACCTGGCTCATAGCAGATGATAAATTCGTGGATGCTTAGAGACTGGAGACCTCTGGTTTGTGTTGTGCTCCCTCTCCTCGGACTGAGACCAGATAAAAGTCGCTTGTAATGGCATCATCTCTGCCCAGCACGGTGGAGGAGATTAAGGAAATCTAGGACAAACTTCCCAAGGGAGGTGCTGTTGGATCTGGACTTGGAGAGATACACAACTCAGCTGCCCAGAGGAAGAGGGTGTGAGACATCACGGCTCAGAAGCTCTCTGTGTTCAGGGTAGTCATGGGGCAGGGGACTGCTGAAGAAGGAGAGGAAGGAACCAGAAGTGGTCAGGTTTTCACTGGTCCCTTCAGGCGGTCCGAGTGTCTCGTCACCAAGTGGACACTTTCTCAAAGGTAGAGAAGAGGACAAAGCTAAGATCTCCCCAGTCTTTAGGATTATGATTAATGCCATGATTATTTTGGCATTTTATTTGGTTTGAGATAGGGTTTCTCTGTGTAGCCCTGGCTGCCCTGGAAGTCACTCTGTAGATCAGGCTAGCCTCAAATTTAGAGATCTGCCTGCCTCTGCCTCCCGAGAGCTGGGATTAAAAGGTGTGTGCTACCACTGCCCGGTGTCCTGATCTATCTTTCCTTAGTGACCTTGGTTCTTGGTCCTGCCGTAGTCACCATAGGAATCAGTGAGATTTGGCTTCCCTTTAGGGAACACAGACTATTATCAGGTCTCTTGTGGGTCTGCTTGCTGATGCTGTATAGGTTACTGGGACCCCCTTGGTGGAGTGACAGGGTTCACTCTACACAGAGCACCTAACTTGGGCTCCTACTACTACGAGTAGCTTTTCTTTCTGGTGGCAAAAGCTGTCTGAGAAGGGTAGAGTTCTTCCCAAGAGTTAGTCTCCCTCCCGGCTGTTGTTTTGTCTTCTTGGATCCAGCCTTCCATCCCTAGCTAGACTAGAGTGACCGAGCCAGCTCAGTCAGTCAACAGGTTCTCCAGCGCAGGAGCGAGGATTAAAAAGAAAGAGAAAATTAGACAATGCTGCAGCGTGACCCCAGTCAATTCTGAGACTGAAGGCAAAGTTTTATTTTCCAATCCACTTTTAAACCAATTTAATTACATGCAAGTATTTTGGGCAAGCAGTACAATAAGGAACTACA